>JAUJYV010000053.1:0-145165 GCA_033995625.1 Ophyiulus pilosus
GGGCGTGTTGCGCATGCGCAAATCGCGTGACGCTGAACTTTCAACGTCAGTCGTCTCATTGTGTATTAGGCATTAGATATCGATACTTGAAGTGGCCACCAAATGTGTCACCAAATGTTCAGTAATCCTTTTACAGATGATAACCATGGCTATTATCATCGAATCAGTTTGCATCCGAATTTTATTGAGCATTTGATTCTCATTCAAATAAATAAGGCAAGAACAATTTGAGATGAAGATACAAATCTATAAAATTATTAAATACTATAGATCTTCAATATTTTGATATCTATACATACGACAAATGGAAAAAATTGGTCTTATTGAAAGTTTAAATTGATCAAAATATGGGATACGAGATTAAACACTGAATTGTTCAGTTTGCACGTTAAACTATTTTTACTCCAATCTATATTGTTGCTCATTTATATTGAAGCGTTATAAAAATATATCCACAGCTTGTCAATCTCTGTCGAAACACTATAAAAATATACGTGATATGCACTACTATATCATGATTTATTTGAATGCTTTCAAACTTCGTGTTCTTGTTTTCAAATTTATTTTAAAAAATATCAGAAATGTTCCTAAAATCTATTCTTTGTTGTCTACGAGTCATTCTGCACTAACATTTGTAAAAAAAAAAATACTGAAAATGCTGCTAATTTAACATTTCATCAGAAGTTTTATGCAAATTTTGTCAATGTACCAGGCTGATTTCACAAATACAGTTTTTTAAGTGATACTAATGTACTACATTTTTAAATTATTACAATTTCTGAAGAAAAAAAAATTGCGCCCCTAACATGCTATTTTGTACTTGCGTTTCTAAAAATAGATGTTGCACCTCTTTTCTGCACTCTGTACATCTGCTATAAAAATATTAAATGCTGTAGTAGCGCGTGTGCACAATATCTTTTGTTTTATATCTTCATAGTTAGTTCAGGGCACACAACGCACACCTATCAGTAATTTCGAGTACTAAACGTGAGTTATATTTGGAATAAAACTTCCGAAGTTCCGATAGCGTTAAAATAAAGTTTATGGAACTATTAATATCTACAAGTTTTCTGTTTCCAAGTTTTGAAACAATAAATAACTTATAAAAATGGTCAAAGATAGGACGAGTAATCCTAAGTTCCATTATGTTGCAAAGTTCTGGAAGGAGTTCAGTAGACCACGCCTAAAAATGGTGTAAAAAAATGTTTTCCATCCAGATTTCTTATTTACTTTGTAGGACACAAGTTGTTTTGGGATCATATGACAAAAACATACTAAATGTCAACACATTTAATATCTAAAATAAAATCATTTGGCAAAATTTGAAATAGGAGCGTCATATATAGTTTTAAGTATTTTTGTATCTATTTGAAAATTGAACTATTTCAAATATATTAATTCAGGTTTTATACGTACAATAATAGGCAGTGTGTAAACTTTATGGTAACTTTTTGTGGTCAACTTTTATTATTTGAAGATGAAAAATTGTAGTAATCTAGTTTGTACAATGCGCATTACATGTTTAGCTAATCAAATTTCTGAACTACAGTTTATTGTGAAAAATGTGATGCATTTTCTATTGGGATATACAATTAATATAAATTCACAAGGACGCAGTCGATTTTCTATCCAACATTCTAAGAAAATAAAACGTTAAATTTGATATTTTATGTACGGATATAAACGTAAAAGAGAAGAAACTGTAAACCATCATCAAATCGGAGTACTGTGGTATACTCGTATTTTCTTGCTACATGTACTTTGACTGAAATTTAGCCGATCAAATGCGAGATAAAGTTAGTTCATTCTAAATGTTTGCAATTTTAACATTTAGAAGGTTAAATCCGTGATAAATGTGAAAGTGAATCTTTCGAATTTCTAGACTGAACATTTTAATCAGACAAACATATTTATAAATACAAAAACACAAAAATGATTTTTTTTTCAGTCCGTATTCATTTTATTTAAATTTACCGCCTTTATTTTCCTTATTTTCCGTTATTATTTTTGTCTCAAATTCATTATATATCGGCTGAAAATGTTCAAGTAATGTAATTTTATTTATATATTTTAGGCTTGACAAAATGTAATAGCAAAACAACGAATTGAACTCAACTAGAATAAAAAATAGCAGTATTATGTGCGATTACGAGCATAATTTAATGAACGACCCTTGTATGGCTTTAATGCTACACTAACGTGCAAAACGAATGTAAAATGCAAGTGGATTCTTTGGCAACACTTATCTTGAGTTTTCGACGGTGTTTGGTTGATGTTTTCTTGCAGATTTCTGATTAAACTGGATCTTTTTCATTATGATTAAGGCTATTCTTGTATTTAACAATCATGGCAAACCAAGACTTTCTAAATTCTACCAGTTTTTTGTAAGTATCTCTTAGTTTATTTTCTCAATTTTGGGCTTCTCTTTCCTCCGGACACTTTTGCCATATGCGATTTTTGTTAGGGGTGTGCGAACCCGGGTCATCGTGTCTGGGTGTTACTCATATCGGATGATTATAACGACCTATGCTCTCTATTTGCTTGTTTACTTTAAAAGTTGTAGCAAATCTTATTAAGTTACATGTTTAATCAATCCAAATGTAGACTCATGTGACGCTGCATGAGTAATTGAGTATAACCACTTAATAATTGCACGTTCTAACTGTTGATTTGGTATTAATGTAAGGGTCAAGAATAAAGGTTGCAGGTGCCGAAAAGGGGCAAATTTTCACTAGACCATTCAAAACGGAGGTTCCCAAAACTCCTTTCACCTCCCTAAGGACGTCCATATTTTTTTTAGAAAGGTCAAACCCGGCCTATACAAACTAATTTCATGTAAGATCCAGGTAGAAGGGTCACGCTTTGAAGGATGGCCCTAATCTAGATGCAAAAGATAAACGCCCCCTGTGAAATATGCTTTTGACAATTTACCCTATTGGAACACATGTCTTTCCGCTATATTCATCCCTTTCACTGACTTATCAAACTATAAAACAAATTAAATATCAAACCAAAAAAGGTCTAATGAAGTTCCTTAATTTTTTGAGGTTTGGGTGTTGAAAGGGTTGCATGACTGATCAGAGGAATGAACCTTCAAAATATTTTTCTTTTTCTTTTAAAGAGTGAGGATATGCAACAACAGATAATAAAAGAGACGTTTCAATTGGTTTCAAAACGAGATGATAACGTTTGCAATTTTTTAGAAGGTGGCAGGTAGGATTTTTAGGGAATTATGAATTTAACTACCGGTCCGGGGAAATCATTCCAGTGCTTTATAAATTCCGATTTATTTACAGTTTGATCGGTGGATCTGATTACAAATTAATTTATCGGCATTATGCTACGTTATACTTTGTTTTCTGTGTCGATTCATCGGAAAGCGAATTAGGAATCTTAGATTTAATACAGGTAGGTGTGGTTGTAATAAGAGCAATTGTGTGAAGTTTTATAGTCATGTGAATTTCCATATTTTCTAAATGCTCATAGGTGTTTGTGGAAACCCTGGATAAGTGCTTTGAAAACGTGTGCGAGCTTGATCTGATTTTTCACGTTGATAAGGTACATTAGTCTGATACACTATCTTGAAATTAAGAATTAAAATGTGTCTACGACATCAGCAGCATCTATTTCATTCTTTAAACGTTTAATGGAATTCCATTCACAACAGGATTTTCTACTATTTATAATTTCTCATCATAGGTACATTATATTTTGAATGAGCTTGTTATGGGTGGGATGGTACTGGAAACAAATATGACAGAAATAATTACTCGAATTGAAGATCAGAGTAAATTAGAAAAGCAGGAGGTATGTGTTTTATTGGTGAAATTTGAGCCATGTTCAAATTTCAGATCCAAATCCTAGATAGCATTTTTACCACAAAACTAAGCTTTGTGCAATTTTGAAACACATTTTCTTTTATTTTAGGCTGGTTTAGCTGCTGCTCCAGCAAGAGCCGTTTCTGCAGTAAAAAATATTAACATTCCTCAACAGATAAAGGACATGAAATTACCAGATTTGCCTTCCATATCTAATCTTAAATTTTGAAGTTTACGATGGGACATTGCATTATTATTTGTGGTCATGATTGCAATTCTTCAAAAGAATTCTTTATCTGTATTATTAATTATGAAGCTGCAAGTGCATCATGCATGACTAAACCAATCCAATGGGTGTTTGTCGATATGCTTTGATAAATGAAAGATTTTTTTTAAATTTGCAGAAAAAACGTGTATATTGAGTCTACCTGTAAGCTGTTTTGTTAAATAAATTACAAATGGTTACCCCAATAGTGTGTTGTGTGAAATTTAAAATTGTCCAATTATGGTTATTGGGCACCTTTTCAACATTTTGCCCAATTGGTATTGTAGGTTAAGTTAAGTTGAAAACATTGCATCAATAATATTTTTGAAATTCCTAAAAACTAAGAATAAATTTGTTTGATTTGTTGTCAGTCAGTTGTCAGTCAGTCAGTCAGGATTCTAAACTTTTGGAAAACCTTTCAGAGTATTCCATATTTGTTTTTGGGCCACTCAAAGTCCGATTTCAATATTAACGTAACTAATTTTGAGAGTGATTTTTATTATAAAAAATAATGTAATTAAAATTAATCATCAATGTGTCTCACACTCATTCATGGTGCAAGTAAATTGAATGACACAAATTGGAATTGTCAACGTTTATTTGTACCTCGGAGAATGAGAATTGCTCAATGAAAGAAAGACCATGTAATTTCCTAGAAGTGAGAATGAAATTGGGCTTTCAAAGTTGGCCGCCTATTGTTATTCAAATGGACACCACCTATTCTCCATGGCAACCGATGTAAACACTTTCTAATTGCATCTGGAAGCTTTGATTTACAAATACTTGTACATATTAGGTCACTATGTTGGTCGATTATCAGTGCACAATTTCTTTGGAAGTCCATTGAGTTGCAGCATCATTCAATAGATTGAAAAGTTGTAAGGTAGGTCCTTCATGATCTTTTTAGAATATTTTCAAAGTTAACCTATTTTTAAAAAAAAGTATTTTCATGTGGTTATAACTTTAAAAAAACTAAAGTTGAGAATGGAAAAAATATGTATAAACTTAACACACTTTAAAGGTGCAAAAGTTTCTTGTCTTTTTTTTGAGTATCTGCGATCATAGAGGGAAATGAAATGTCAAAATTGAATCTGTTTACTTATATTTTAAGAGGATGTAAACATGACTTCAAACTCTAAAAAGGAATCAATTCAGATGTCATCAGATATCGATGGAAGGTATGCAGTTTTGTTTATGGCAACATTACACTATATACTTGTATTGACAATTAACTTCATCTGAAATTAGATTCATCTGCTGTAATTCGTTCACTTTGAAAAAGATGATCCGATGAGCAAAAAAAAAAAAAAAAGTTTTACTAAGTTTCGGATTATTGAATCTATTCAGTACTTATCATATATGCCACATTTTTTTATATTGTTGTTTTAATCATTTTTTATATAATTCTAACGTGTTAATAATTTAGAGTTTGATAGAACAATTGGCATTTTGATCAAGATTATTTCAGAAATTTAAAGATGGTTTGTTGAAGAAATTTACGAAATGTACGAAAAAATATAAATATATTGACATGTCCGAATACATCGTTTTGTTATTAGATTTTTAAATTAACTACCGGTAACTCATTTATCGAGCTTCTACACTGTGTGCAAGTAGTCAAAAACAAAAATAAAACTAATTGTTGCATTTATTTATTTAGATTTAATTGGTTTCTAATCAATTTTTTAATATGTACAGATTCAAAGATTTACAAATTCTTGGAAGACGTGCCATTCGATCACAAGAAACAGATTATCTCAAACAGCTAGAGGAAGAGAAGAAAATAATGGAACAATTACAACAACAAGAAAAGCAGAAGGTAGATTTCATAATTGAACTTATTAATTAGAATTTATATATAGATAAATAATTAGTATAATTGTCATTGGAATTTAGTAAGGAATGCTTCAAACTAGTGTTTATTATAAATATCCAAAGTCCTTTGAAAAAGCAGCTGATTGAATGTATTTTACATTCATGATAAAATAGGTCGCCACGGATTTTTAAATTCATTCCTGTCTAAAATACTAATTAATTTCCGTTGTTTATTTGCAATAGTGCAATTAATCACGCTAGTTCTATATTTGATCACGCGTTATCTGTGCCTTTCAAACTTGGTACTTTAAAAAATGGATGTCATTATAAGCCCATTTTGAATATAGGCAAAACGCATGCTCTTTGTTATAACAAAGGGATTTATTGCAAAATTATGTATAGCAGTAAGTAAAGTACGTTATCGCGTGTTAATTTCGTTGCCGTGCACCCTTGTGTTGTTATCGAGCGTAGTTTGGCGTGGAAATAAGATGATAAACACATCGCTAGATTGCATGTCGAACTTGCGAATAATTCCTATAAAACAGAGGTATAGATCGGCTGAACATGAGCGATTGTTTTTGTCTTTTTTTTTGGGCGTGGATACGCTGAATTAATTTTCAATATTTGGGTTAATTATTTTTCGAGTTTACATAATAAAAACATGCAATCAGGTTCCGTGTTTTTCTACGATGGCTACAAGCTTTCCTAAAATCAGTATTTGCACTATGAACATTTGAACATATGAACTATGAACATAATATGTGTTAAATGCCTTTATGTATTTCGAATCGTTATAATTTAAAATTATCTCGTTATTTCCATTTATTAAACGAATAACTAAAAAAATAGATAAAACGGAATTTTTTTCTTCTTCTCCAAAATGTCAGTTCATAGCGTACGATTCTTTTAATTTTTTTTCTAAAAGCTAAACGATCCTTGTATAAATGTTGTTTATGCCAATAGTGACTTTAGAATAGTCTTAGACGAATGCAATGACTTTTTATTATATTATTATTTTTCTTCAGAATTATCAACAACTTATTCAATATAATCCTTGGGGGAAACCAGGTGGAGGAGCACCCCTGGTACGTCATTTACCATCACTTTTCAATTATAAAAATAATGTAATTATTCATTTATGAGTTGATGTTATCTACATGTTATCGGACAGGAGATGTTGAGAAAACAAAAACTCATGGAAAACTTAATTAACCCGAAAGTAGCATCAAGTGATGTAGTGGATGTATGTACTATTATTTTCTAAAATGTATTAACATTTTTAGAATTAAGTTGATCATAATCAAACTAAATATAATTTTCATAGACTTTTTTCACATTTGGAAAGCCAGGGCATGGTGCCCCTCAGAAAACGAAATCTGGACGTTTAAGAACCCAAATACGTGGCGATCCAACAATCCGTTTTCAAGAATCTCAGAATGTCCATAAAAGCGTTGAAAATGGTATTCGTTATTATGGAGGCCAAGAAGCCCAACAAGAGTACAGAAATTCATTAGGCGAGTAATTAGGGTAGATAGGCGTAGATATTCCTGTGTAAAATATTTTAAAGAAATAGTTTCCAATGAAATATGCCAAACTTAAAATTATTATACTGTAGTATTATTAAACAATACAAAAATTTAACATAGAAAAAATCTACAAAAAAAATAAAAATTTAAATCATTTGATTCTAGTAAAATACAACTGTACTCTTATAGGATATCCCAGCGATTTTTGTGTTTTATTTAAACTATTGTTAAATGATCGACTTAACTAATATTTAGATTCGTTAATTAAAGAGAGAGCGGATATAATGAAGCAAGAGCTGGAACTTAAAAAGCTACAAGAACAGCAACATGTTAGTACATTTTACTAGGTTTAATTCAGTTAATAGCGATATATGTGGTATTAAATTTTCTTCTGCCCTTTAATTCTAGGAAAAGAAAAATCCTTTTGGTAGAGTATCTAAAGGGTTGCTTCGGCCCATGCCGGTGCCAGGTAGAACCTGGGAGGCAGAGTAAAGGGTTATCTCATTTGGTCATATGATTTAATTACAAAACAAGATTTAACATTGTAGATCCAATTTTTGCTGCTACAACATCTCTAAACATGCATCAACACTCAACTCGTGTAAGTCACAAAATTAGCAATTTTTAATATTTATAAATTAATTTATGGCCTTTAAGAAATTCTAATTTTAAATATTTTATAATTGATAGAGGCGAAATAAAAACGCGAATGGCCATGTGTACGACCCATGGGGAAAAGGATTTGGGACACCAGTCCGAGACCAATTTGGGAATACAATTCGATTATCTCCAAGGTGGCAATCTTGTGGGAAAACGGATGATGACAAGTTAGAAGTAGGCTTAATTATCTTATGTTCAATCTTATTCTGTTCACGTTATACATCTCGTAATAACTCAAGATATTTTAATACATCAGGGTCTGTCTATTCCTCTGGGAAAATACAGTGGTGGAGATGGATCCCCTCATGTTAAGGACAATAGCGAGGTGGTAACTAAACTTCAACGGACTTTACAAAAAGAAGGGGTTAAAGGTAAACAGCACTTGAAATGGTCCCTTGATTCAATTGCCTATTTAATGGTGTATTTTTGTAAAAATAAGAATTTCGATATGTTAGAAAGTATTGAAATTTACTGCACAGGTTATTGTTATAGAATGGATTCTATATTTCATTTCATAAACTAATAAGATTTCAAAAATTCAAATGATGATGCGGTACTTCAAAATGACAATTTGAGTCTTTCACCTAGAACCAGAGAAAGACGAACTTTTTTGGAGAAATTGGTTAGTTGTAAATTTCTAAATTCCATACATTTGCTAGTTTTTTTGTAGCTAAAAGCCAATAAAAAAGTATCCATATGATTATAGGGGTGGAAAGAAGATGCGGAATCGTCAGAAAATATTGAACGAGGCAAACGACTTTATTTACAATATCTAAGTAAAATCAACAGGCATCCTGGTATGGACCTTTCATATTTTTATATCATAATTAAGACACAATTAATTCGTTCTAGAGGGAGCAATTGAAGAGGCGAATATAATAAAGAAAGCACAGGAAAATGAGGCGAAAGAACAAGTTTAGACCATTTCAGCGTTGAATTTTTATTGTTATATTGAATGCGTAGTTTTTAACACTTTTTTATGTTTAAAGAGCAAAGAGATGGCTATATTAATGAGAGAAAGGAAAGTGGGTTGTCCCAAAAAGTATGTCACCACGGGAGTAATTTCAGATGAACATAAGTTACGTGCCACGGATGTGACAAATAGGGTACAGGATGAATAGCATATGCAATTTATAAATATTCTCGCACTTTTTTCACTAACAATATTTTGATAGAATCCCACAAGTTATAGCGAGGAATACAAAAGGACTTTGGCTCAACAAGCCGAAGAGAGGTACTTAACGACGCAAAAACTCAAAGAACTGGAATTCTTAGAAACTCAAAAAGTTTGTATTTTAAAGATTGATTAGATGCTTACAGATAAAGTCAAAATGATTAGAAAACGAAATCTTGTTTTTATAGCATTTTGAAGTATGGGACTCTCTTTGGCAAAAGCCTGGTCACGGCGCACCAAAAGACCCCCTTAACCACCGTAAAGAAGGACTTTACTTTCTATCCAAGCCCTCTAAACACGCCAAGAAGTAGTTTACTGTGACGTGTCAAGTACAACTTGTTGTTTCATATTTTTCGATTCACACGTAGCAGAAAATCTGAGAGATTCATGTGAGATTCGTGAGAAATTAGCAATTTAAAATAGCATGAATTTAAGCAATCGTCTATTGGTGTCTTTATTTATGCTCGTTCATAGTGATATTTCACCACAACCACTTGAAAATGTAATAAGTTAGAATTTTCAAGTGTACTAGTCACGAAAAGGATTTTCTCCTAATTTTAAACTGATTTGCATAAAATCAGTTGCAATGTTTATATACTCTCTTTTCACATTCTTGCGCGTATCCAAACCGGTTCTAATTTGGACGAAATCCATATTTAGCATGTACTGTACACGTAAAGCCACCTAGCAAATTCTCAAGATTCAAAATTCCCGCTAAATTAGTATGGCTAAAGTTTATCACTGGCATTTATGGTTATCCCTTACCACGTGTTCGCGTCGTTGAAATTGGTATTGTGGCGCTCTTGCCAAATCACTTTGAATTTGTCACTCCTTCGCACGGTACTCTTCGTACATATTGTTCTAGAAATGGCTATTGAAATTCCCGAAAAGAATCAGCGACTTCGTAAAAGAAATAAGAAAAACAAGATGAAGAAAGCAGCAGAAACAATTTCTTTAACTAAAAGCAATCAAGGAGCTCTTGAAAAGCAAGTAGCGACTGTGAAAAAACAGGTAAATTGGATCTCGTATAAAAACCACGTGCCATTGGCCGTAATGTAGTGCTCTTTAAAAAAACTTAATTTGGAATGACAATGAAACTATATTATTTGATATTTCTGTATGTTAATTGAATTCACAGTGATGTAGTCTATAATATGTTTTTACTTGCATGTGTATATATGTAGTTCAAATTCATGCCTGCATGATTCGTACTGTAAACGTAAACGCTAGTGTTCGTGTCTCAACTGAAACGTGTTATTAAAATGTGCTGTCATGTTTTGTTCCTGTTTTCTAACCCTAATGCACATGTATTATGCCGTTTTTTAGATTAAAAACCAGAAACCTGAAACAGGTCCATTAGTGCCACTGAAAAAAGGCGTCGTCTATTTGGGCCATATTCCTCATGGATTTTACGAAGCTCAGATTAAGGATTATATGAACCAGTTTGGGAATGTTTCCAGGCTTCGTGTTTCCAGAAGTAAAGAAGTAAGCGTTACTCCAACTTAATTTAGGGTTATCCTACATCAAACTCGAATAGCACACAATATATAAACTCCAATATGTTCCTTCTAATCAATTATTTATTTTGTTTTCTAGACCTTGAAAAGTAGAGGTTATGCATTCATTGAATTTGAGTCTGAAGATGTTGCTCATGTAGTAGCAGAGACAATGAACAACTATTTGATGTTTGAACATATCATGAAATGTAAGCCAAGTTTTGAATTGTCTATGAAAGTTTACCATCGCAATAATTCATTGTATTATCGTTTATCTAATCGATTATTTAATTTATTTAAGGTGAATTCATCCCAGAAGAAAGAGTGCATCCGGCGATCTTTAAAAACTTTCGAAGCATTATGAAGCCAGATCTCAAACGGATACTTTTCAAACGAAAGTACAATAGCATGAAATCTGAAGAGTCTGAAGTAAAATCCAAACAGAGAATGGTCAAAGGTCTGTTGAAGAGACAAATGCAGCTGGAAGCATTGGGTATTTCATTTGATACCAATCTGCTGGTAAGCCTTACTCACTACTTTTAATACTTTTGCCTTACGATTCTATAGCGAGTTATAGTTCCCTGCTATTCTCGAGGAAATTCTCAAGGATTCTCGAGGTTTTGTAACACTTTTAGGCTTCACTGGTATGATCTGAGCATTTTAATTCACATATACATCAATATGTCTTAGCTGAAATCAATATTTAATGCATCTATAAGCTATATTTTCTGCAGAATTACCAGAAACTGCTATTTGCGAAGTCTGAGAGAAATTTATTATTTGTGCTCAGTTTGCTAGGTTGTTAATGGCTGATTAAGAGAAAGCATGTTTAGAAAATGATTTATTTATGATATGTCATGATTATTCCTTACAAATAGGTAAGTATAGTAATCATATGTGCATCATTCTGTAACACATCCTGTCGGCTAAGATTTTTAAAGCTCTAGTTTAGACTGATCCTGCTAAGTTTTCGCTTTTTTGTTATTATGGATAGCCAAGTTAGTCTAACAACGTCGTTTTTGCATTTCTAGATAAATAACTCAAGTAAGGCCGATTCAAAATTACAAACTCCTGCACCATCATCCGCCAAGCGTCCCAGAATAATGCACACACCCCAACAGATGTTAGAAATAGATTCTAGCGACGACGAAATAACTTTCAAGACACCACCAAATGTACTGAGAGTCATGCGACAGAAGGGAGTAAAAAAGCAAAAGACTATTGCATAATCCATTTGCTGGTGCTTGTAATAAAGAAACGTACATTTAAATATTAGCTGTGAAATCCATGATTTTATTTACATTTAATGAGAATATTGTCAGGAAGCCATGATATAGCATTGAAAATTGAACAAAGGAAAACCCGTGTGTTATTCTATATATTTAAAAACTCGTGATAGTAATAAATAAGACCGTTAATTTGTGTAATTTTACACAAATGCATGATCGTAAACAGTGCACGATCTAACAGAATCAAGCAATCTACAAAATCAAATGGAATGAAAAAACAGCACTACTATTTGCAATAAACACTTTGTTTTTATGTGTTAATATTAAAACAAGTCCAATAAATAACCTTGGCCGTTATAAACTATAATTAATAAGTCAGATAACTTAAAGAAGTGCTACTATCAAATGTTGTGCTTCAGAGTCAGGTTGCCTAACCACTCATTTCATGACATATTTTTTACAATTTTATTAATGATGCTAATCCCGTAATCACTAAGAAAGACGTGTTAATATTTCAAATAAGTTTATTATTAACTCAGTTATAAATTCAGACTTTACGCAAGAGCCAAACTTTTTTGATTTGTGATGTATGCAGCTTTCAGAAAATATGAGACATACAAGGTTTCGAGATCTCGCGTACAGAAATTGTTCTAGTTTTCCACGGCTGTACGTCTATGCTCTACGGTGTTGTGAATGTTTCAATTGAACGTTCTCGGTATAGAAGATTAGACTACGTTATTTCCTCTTAAATATTCAGGGTTTCTTTGAAAGTCGGGAAATGCACTTGCATTTTCAGCACCTCAGAAAAGTCGGGAATTATGTTTGAATTTCGTGTTTAACCCCAGTTGTTGTTGCTGGAATTTCTTGTCCACTTCGGGAACTTTCTGTTAATTGGAATTTTCCTATTTATTCTTCTCCGAAACATTGAAGAATTGCTTATAATAGGTTTAAATCGGCGGGAATTTCAAAATGATCCTTACTTTGAAATTGTGTACGATGTAACGGGAACCCCTTAGATATTTTGCAAAGCATACTGGAACACCTTTCATGCTTTTATCATATCATCAGTACGCAGTATGCAGTATGCAATATATTCCTTTTTTGTATAACCCTTGGGGAAACGCTGTAGTAAATACAGTTCTAATACATTGAAACCTACCACAGTTTTGGTTAAATTAGCAATGCCAGCCTTTTAAATACATATCTCAGAACTTTATATTTTCCGATAACCCTGAGTTTAAGTTACGCAGTAGTGCCCCCCTTTTGAAACGGCCTTGATAAGGGGTTGTGCCGTGGTTTCTTCATTAAACTACATATAATTTTTAATTTTGTTTCCTTTCTGTTTAGGTTTTATATTGGTTTACACGATATAAGTAAGTTTTCGTACTAGACCTAGATACAGTACATGAAAGATTAAAAATGCTATAATTTAAAAAAAAGGAAATTTATATGTCATTTCTCTGAAAAACAAAAACCTGTTAAATTGTATACTTGTTTGCTTATTATTTTAATTAATAGATTAGATCTAAAATAATTATTCTTGAATCATGAACGCAGCATGGCAATACCACACTAGATCACAATAACCTCAGATTATTTAACTTGTTGCCATGCCATAAAATGAGTTTGATATGCATTACATGTATATTATAAGTCCGTATGCTTTTGCTTTATTATGCATTAGATTTGCTAATGCAGTTCCTCTTACAGTATTTCTATATAGGCATATAATAGAATTCCATTGAAGCACGCTGTTTTAATGAGCAGTTGGCAAAATGTGGTCTTCATTATTTTGCAGCTTGTTAATTTTTCCAATGTGTTATTTACTGCCCAATTGATTTGCATAATGCTAGATTTAAATTCAGCTGCCTTATTATCGCTTTGCAGATGATTTTGTTAAGGCCAAGGACTAATCATTTATTCCTTATTGCTTGAATAATTTTCTCATAAAGAGTGTCCTCATTAAATCGGTATTCGTAGGGGTTCCATTGGAAATTATTTTTTTGCTAAGCAAATGTGTAGGCATAGACCTTTCAGTAATAAAGTAACTATATGGGAAACACCTACACAAATACTGTACATATATTTTAACGAATACAAAGCAATGCTTGCAATATCACAGGGTTTATCCCTTGAAATTATAAATGAATCTGTTGTCGAGCAGCAATTGGGAAAAATTTGCTTTTGACTTTTATTAATTGTATTGCATTAGATGAATACTCATGACATCCGCCTAGTTTTTATTTCATAAACTACGCATTGTAATCTCATTGCACAAATGAAATTTTGAAATGTTTCCCTGACGTCATTATTGTTGAGATCTAGGATATTGGCAAGTTATGCTATTTTAGTTTATTCGACTTGATTATTATTAGGTAGCCCACACGTGCAGTTCTAAGCTAGGTACCAAAATCCTACTCCAAACAGCTTTTCGAAATCATTTTAAGAGTAATTTAATTTTGAACTAAAATAATTTTAGAACACCCTGGAAAATATCTCAAAATAAATAGTTATTGAACAAAACTGCCATAACAGCATTAGGCATCTTACAAGATTGAAAATGACAAAAGCAAGTCATTATCGTGAATGATAACATCTTAACGTTCAATTAAGGCACTAAATTGAATTGAATTATAATCCATTTTAATACATGTTGAGGGCGACTACATGTTGTCATCTCTCCTTCAATGGAACTCCTTGCTCCAGTCACAATGGGTAGATTTTTTAGCATCATCGTGTACCAGACAAAGAAAAGAGCATTTAATTTGTCACCTTGAAACACGTGTTTGGTTGCTAATTGGATTAAAATTTCATCTCGTATTCCCAAGCCCCGAAGTCTGAACAAAATGCACTTCTTCCGGTGCAATATTAAATGAAAAGTAGAACTTGGGACACCAAGCGTATTGGATTAAAGCATTAAAATTTCATAACTCGCATACGGTGCAGACCTGAATGTACTTCAAGCGGATTTTTTTTTTTTACTGCAAGGTGTGCTTTTATAAATATTTTCGTCTCGCCCTTCTTCTGCCTTCATATTGATCTATTTGGCGCGTCTTCATTTATTTGCTAGGCAGCATTAATTATTTACGAGGAAAAGCAACGTAAAAGCGAGGATGCTGCCTTAGATGTCAACCATTAAAATTGTAAAAGCAATTATGCCATTGTCGGCATTTCTAAACCGTCAATGAATTTTTTACATGAACCTTGTGGCGTCTAAATGCAATTTATTGAGCTTTGAAACACAGTGGAGTAAAGTTAGGAACTTGTAGTATATCCCATTAGTTTCCATGTTCTAATTAATGCTGGCATTGTAAAATACTGACGTGGTTTTCAAATATTTATCGCATCATCTGCCAGCGTAATTAACTCACTCTAAATCAAAATGTTGATATGAAAGAACAGAGTTGGAAAAACTTCGTTATAGATTTTCGTTAATCAATATCGTGAAGTTTTTGAATGATTTCGTTTATATGTTATTACGAATTCTCGTTCAAATAAAGTAGCTTATTTCAGTAAGATACGTGTACTATATTATAAAAAACATAGTCTGATTGATATACTGTACATAAAAATGCCACTGGAAACTATAAATACGAATGTTGATCGAACAAAAACAATTTCAAGATGGCGCCATCTTTATTCATTTCAACATTTCCATAATTTACACTATCAATAAAAAACCACTAAAACACCGTGAGAGTTAATATTTTTCATGTTATACCCAGTTATCTCCTCAAACTAGTTACCTTCTGGTATATAAGGGTTAACACGATCTTTGTATTTATTAATTTCTCAAAAATGGGTAGCCGACAGCAAGAAGAGGCGGGAAAACGGGAATGTAAATAAGGAATGTCATGCATAGTATGCAATTAGTTGAAAATTCCCACAGGCCACTACGAAAAAAAGTGAAAATTTTAGTTTTGAATCGTTCATTTTTGTGTGTTGTGACTATGTTCAACAAGCTATCATGTGATGCTGATGCCACTAACATTTATAAAAGGTAAGTTTATTTGACCCATTGTTTGATCATTCTAAGTTCTATTTCATTATATGTTACTGTCTCTTTCTATGACATGGCTATTATTTCCAAGCCATATCGTACTTGCAGTATATATTGTATGTACACTTAAATATGGATTTTTTGTAATACATTCCCAGTATTTCAATTAATTAGTTTGCTGGATGGGTTACATTTAAGGTTTGCTCTTGGGAATGGGATAAAACTATACTATACATCACATCTATTGTTTACGAATAACATTATAATGATTTCCTGACATTCCAACGATATTTCTCGCATATTTCTATCCTGAAACTAATGCTGCCGGTAAATTCCAAGCATTTCGACGTACTGCGTTCATGTTTATTTTAGTTTTGTATGAGTCATTTTTTAACCGAAAGGCTAGCTGTGTCCTTAACGCGTTTACCTTTTGCCGGATAATTGCAAAACCACGATTTTTGTTTGAGAGCTTTTAGTATAGTAGGTGTACGAGACCAGTTTACAAAGTAAGACATGCACTTGTTTTGCATCGTCAAGCACGTAAGCATTGTCCGAGTGTTGGTAAAAATAATAAACAAGGTCTGTAATGTTAAGAAAAAAATCTAAATTCTTTATTGTTATAATGAGAAAGAAATTTGGCAACATGAACACTAAACCATAACTTTGACCATTGAATATGTTGTTGATCATAGTTTTCTTTTTTTAACAAAATAATGCCACATATTCATTGTAATAGCAACGTATTCGAAGAATATCTTTTTATCTTTTTATATTTTTAAGGTATAATTACGTTAACGAATACAAATCTGCGCTTTTTTGGCTAACGAGTATGGCTTCACTCAAAAATAAAATACCCGGATTTGTATTACTATATTTAATTTAATTTTCATTATATAGGGTTAATCGCAATGTACTACCTCAGTTAAGTGGATTATTATCTGAATGATGCATTTTCTGTGAATTTCTTTAGTAATGAAGCAAGGTCGTGGGTGAAATATGTTATACTGCTCGATATTGTTAGATTTAATATTAAATGCCTGGACCTAATTCCAAAATAATGATTTCAGGATTATCAATACAATTTAGTAATGATGGTATAAATGATGGTAGACATATGTACATTGTGGATACACACAAATGTTTGTGAAGTTTTTGCATTTCACACGAGATCTTGTAACACAGACAACGCTGTCCATTAATCTCAATAAATAACTTGTCATGTTCATAATATAAATTTGACATAAACTTCCGTTTATTTTTAATGAAATAAATAAACATGCAAGCATCCAAAATAAGTTTCGAATTTTCCTGTTTTCGATTTTGGATGCTTGATAAGTTATTGCACGTCTGTAGCCCAAAGGTATGCAATATACCTGGGTACAAAGTAAAAACTTCAATTTTTAGACCCGCCTTTTGAGAAAATAGTTAAAAAATTTAACAGCACCCCGTAAAGGAGCACCCCTCACATTATAGGTAGACACATTTCTAATGCTTCGACATTTTTGGCAAATTGCATTTTGTTACAAGTTTCTGCTTACTGTATTTCATTTATGAAATAACAGAAACAATACATGGTATTGTTGAACATTTCTGACGGAAATCGTGCATGCTATTAATTGGCTTCCTACAATCGAATTAGGAAATATACACATGCCGACCTTTTCTTTTATTACCTCATTATGCAATATGCGTTTAACTACTGCTACTATGAAGTGATTATGAACTAGAAACTTATTGACATTCATTAAATGACTACAAAATATTGGCTATTCGAATAGCAATCATTAGACAATAAGTTGTTTTCCTTATTACTTCAATACTAGTTATATAAACATAATATACATTTTGTCAGGATAGCTTTTATTGAACCCAAGGCTTTGCCTGTAAATGATGCTTAATTGACATCTAATTGAGGACTTGTATTTAGGTGGTTCTACATTTAATTTCTGTTGTAATGTAACACGAGCGTATTGTATAATCATTTGGTATAGTAATTACTATGCATAAGATATATCTTATTGTGACAACTGAAAACATTGCCTTGATAATTAAGATACAATCTTAATAACATTTCAAGGGAAATGTTACAGTATATCCCACTTAATTTCAATAAACTACCTTCTGTTACTATACGAGGGGAAAATAAAATATGTACATCAGTGACGTTCAAGTTTTTGCTATTTATATTCATCTCTGTATTTTAATTCCACTAAGTAAATTCCTAGCTTAAAAACAGATTTTTTTCTGGAAAACTTACATTTGCTTGAAAGATAGGATGTTGTGTAGTTACAGGGATTCGCTAATTGCATATTAAGCTAACGAGTTTTCATCATCATATATTACGCAATTTTGTGAATGGACGTCTTTCTTTAATAACTTTCAAATTACCCCTCAATATACCACTATTTTCTGAATTTTGTATTGTTCAGAGGAAGTACTATTATACGGTCATATCAATGCTATTATGGATGATTCAACTGCGTAGTTTTAACAATGCAAATAATAAATTAAAGGTATATTCATAATTATAGCAACATAATATATTATGTTTGATATTAAAAATCGCTATTATAAAATATAAAAAATAAAATAAACTTCTGTTTCCAGTCAACTTTTTTTCAACGCTAGGTCGATAAACTGATATCATATTCTTTGGCCTATATCTTATGTAAAATCCACGAAGGCTAGTAAAAAGTTTTAGTTAATAACCAATCCAAACACCCGTCAAACAAGGAAGACCTTAAATTACCGTTTACCGGAAATCGTTATTTTATTTTTATCTAAAATACCAGTAGTTCAGTACTATTAGTAAAGACTATAGATACTGTAACCTCTACATGTATATATGTGCAAACGTATATATAGTTTCAAGAATACTGATCAAATAAGTGTGTGATGTTTCAATATTTCCATTAATACAATCTTTTAAATGTTGGTTATGTCAGGGGTGCCTACAAAGGGAAAGGGGGTTATGACGCAAGCTGTGTGGTCGAAATTTTAGGGGGGATCGATAAATATGGTTTATATGAATATAAAACATAAACACAACGGGCATGTAACTAAAATCATGCACATATAGTTTATTCAAGTAAAGTAAGTCACAACCCTCTAATAAGGCCATATCTAAAGGGATGGGAGGTGGGAAATTCTGAGTCATAGTTTGTGAGGGTGGTTGAATTTTTGAGTTTTCGAGTTTGGGAAAAGTTCAAGGGTGCACGACTGGCTATACTATATAGCAAGAGGCAGGGCGATGGAACAAGTGACAGGAGGGCGCCAGGTTATTTTAAAGGGGTGCACATCTGGAAATTTCAGGTGTTCCTGTGGGGATAGCCCACGACTGATTAAGTAATTGGCCATGGTGCAACCCAACAAAAATCGTGTTCGAAAGTCAAGGGTGGACTTGCTATAGCGAGAGGGCGATGGGACAATTAAGTGTCAAGAAGGCGCTAACATCCTTTCAGAGGGCGCTACTGCCCCCTGTACATTCCTTTAGAGTGCGCCGGTTCTGTCTCAACGATAGGGCCCACCGGAAAATATCCCGATGTCCCTATGGATCAAGTTCACCCAGTGGCGGCTCGTGTATAGGCACTGTGGAACTGCAGCACCCCCCCCCATTTCCACTATACAATTTAATACGAGTCCCTTTTCAGTTCAATTCAACTCAGTACCATACAGTAAGAATTTTATTTAATTATTTCTTTAAACTTGTACTATAGTTTATATATAATCCTTAATATCAGTAAAGTCAGTAGCCATCCCCCAGTTTATACAAAAATCTTTGTATGGAACTGTGCACTTCACAGTTCCAGCGGCGTGGAGTTTGACTGTTGTGCGCATGCGCATATAGAAAGCTGCACGCGAGGCTGCGAGGGAAAGCGTGCACTGTCGCTTCTGCAGTGCCGACCCTGGCGTGCTAAGTTTTACGATAGGTTTTTTTAAATCCGCGTGTGTTGTGCTGGCATCTCCAAGCAGCACCCCCACTAATTATACGTATATACAAGCCTCCACTGAGTTCACCACTGGGGAGCGCGGGTACCACTAGTTATATCAATCTAAAACACGAAATATCTTTATTTACAGAAGTGATAATGTGCATCACCCACTATAAGGATGAACGCAACAGGTACCACTTGACAATAAAAGCTAATAATTGAGTTTGATGATGTGCAAATTAAGAAGTCATTTGATACTTGTTTGACATGCTAAGCTAAGTCAACGCAAGCTAGCCAACCCGATTGAAAGTTTCATTGAAAATTACTTTACACTGGTATGCTAAGTGGTGTCGCCAACTACAATGCACATTAACAATAACAGATCATGGATTACTGGATGTGGCATATTTTATAGTGTGATATGCAGTATCATGCGCTTAACCTGAAGGCATGTGAGTAGTAAAACTTCATTCTCAACAGGTTTAAATTATATATACACTCCAATCTGGCCTATATTTCAAAATTTTGAAAACCAACCCAGCCTAATTATAATGCAAACTGAATATAATCAACAGTTGTATGAAATATTGTCTATATTGATGTTCGTTGTTATTGCAGGAAAAATGATATTACTTTTGACCCACGAGATTTTGGTGAACTTTGTGGAATTCAATATTTATAACACTCTACAATTGGAATTCACTACTTTTCTTAAGGATAATTTCCAGTCTTGGGCACTGTTCTATAGCTTTCTGAAATGGGAATACCCTGATTTTATTGCAGTGAATTCCATGCCAATAATTTGGATACCTATTCGTCTTCCGGCTCTAAACAGGATTTCCCGCTTAGGGTTCACATACATAACTGTGTTAAATTTATTGAAAAAAACGGCAGTAAATAGCTTTTCCTCAAATTCGAATGTCGTTTTTCGAGGTGATTTGAGACAGTTTTGAGACATCAAGAAACAAGATGAAAACAGGACCAATATCGCAAGTATTTTTGTTCGAAAATATAGTATTTCCGAGATTGGAGTTTCAGAACGTCTCAAACACTTGTCAAGTGCTGGAACATACAATGTGACGAAATTTTGATATTTAATTGAGCTTTTCCCTGTAATTCAAGCTTCAACAATGCTGAAATGTGCTGGTAATTAAATGAAGACCTGTTTGGTCACACTTTGAATTTCGCACCTACCCAAATTCCCGCTCTTGTCCAGGGGAATATTACTTTAATGATTCATGTTCTGTGTGGCCTAGAAGCCTACATTTGAAGGACAACAAGGCTTATTATTACATTTTCATGATTTTGTCATACTTTATTTTAATCGCACGAATCTGCTTCCTAGATTTCGCGTCAACACTTTTTGATCCAATCGTCCTGCCGCCGTGTGCGTTGACCCCCGGAAGTTGGCGCTGATTGGTTGGTTTCGTTCCTTTCGCCCAATCTGAAGATGCGTTGAAGATTGGCGCCTCTGGTTGCCTTTGAATCGTCAGATCGTCGTGTATCGTCCGTTCGACTGAACGTGTGCAATTAATGTGCCTGGATGGAGTGTCAAGATTCTCTTTTTATACTGTAAATAAGCTACGAACTGTATCATCATTTGGATAGCAATTCCGAAGGAATTTAGTTCTACTTGGTATTTGGAAACAAATATACCGCAATGTAAGCATACATTTTCATAATTCTTCTAATCCGCCATATACACTGGGTCCCTGATGAAATGGGCCCTCTTAAGCATAAGATAATGTTAAAAATGTTAGCTTAATAAAAGGTTTTAATATACGTGTACGTATTTCACACAAAAATGTAATTGTGCACTTTTTCCATTTACGTATTTTTTGAAAATTGTATTTATATTTCTTATACAAATTGCTTGACATTCCAGTCCGCCAGCGCTGTTTCTCGTTAACGTTGGATGGCTCAAGCTCTCTAATGAATGATAATTACGTTTTAATCGTACATTTAAATGTTTGAAAGTAATTTAATTACACCTACTGTACGTGCATGCGGTAGAAGTGTAAAATGAGAGGGAATGTCCCCTAAGTTACTTAGTGAAGTAGTCCAAAGGTTCTGTCACGTTTTAAAGGGAAATTACATTACATTCATATTTCTTGGAATCTGTATATGATACACATATTGTGTTACTTTAAGCTTTATCAAATCTTCATTTTAGCTATATTTTGGGAAATTTATCCAGATTGTAAAATTCCGTAAATAAATACAAAATAAAAGTACATAAAATCAATAAATAGTATTGCTAAGCAATCTGAAAACCTTATCTCAAGTCACAGTTTATACAGCTTTAACTGCTATAGCAGGGATTTACATCAAAACAGTTACATCCTGCAGGGTTATTATTTTGAGTAAGTTTATGGACAAGGAAGAATAGGACCATGGCGACTACTAAATAGAAAGCAAATGTTTGAACCACACCCTACCATAAGCGGACCACATGAGGATGTAGACTACATTTATGTACTATAAATAATGATATTGATGTGGTCACACTTATCGTTTGTCTTTTATGGGAGCCCAAAACAAAATTAAATAGCAGCATCTATTGAAAATATCAATACAAAAATTGGATTGTAACTAAGCTAAAATATAATACCTGAGCAACGTCAGATACTTGGTTGACCTGGGAAAATTTGAAATATATACCGGATGACAATTTTAAAATATCTCGGCTGGAATTTCAGTGAAAGAAAATCAAAATTCTGGATCGAGGTTTTACAAATTATACCAAGATAACATTAAACTCGCTTAAAAAAACCGAAATACCAGGTTTTTCATACAACAGGGGTGTTGCGCACCAATACGATTTTATTTAAGGATATTTTGTAATTCAACTTATTAAGGCAACGTTCATGTTGAAAGACAGGATGAAAAGTAATTTTAGTCACTAAAGGACGCACGCTGATTCATTCATAAAGTTAAGTGGAGGAGATCAAATTTATTCCTCATTGTAAGTATACCATACTTAGTCCTATTGTAGTGAGATTTCGTTATATACATACTTGGATGTAAACGCTTAAAATCCTTCTGAAAATATGAACGTTATTACAGCCTTAAATAGCATTGTCGTCACCACCCAGCAATCGAATTTCCCATTGTTGCTTATTCTTGAATGTACATTGTACTTAAAAAGCCTACAAACATTAACGTTAAAGAAATGTCAGTTTGCCAAAATACGAGTTTAGACGAACATCCCTTAGAATTTTCAATTACAATTACATCAATATTGAACGTCAACCCCAGCACTTGGTATTTTCTCATAGTTATAAGTGCGTAAATCATAACTAGCGCCTCATCTTTAATTAAGCAGTAGAAGGTCATCATCTATATATCCAATGATAATTTGAGCTATAAATTTTATTAATATCATCGGTTAAGTTACTGTCGCTTATGTAAACTCATGGGAAGCTTTTCTTATCATAGGCCTGGTGGTTTTTTCCCCTACGATAGCGTTCATAAACTCTTTAATGCTGCAGGCCATGTCCTGCATGCAATTTCAAAAACCTTTTTTTAACAGGGGCATTCACTTCACCCTTTTGGATTCCGAGACCCACTTTTTACCTGTGTAGAATGTACTCTGCGAAAATTAAATAACAAAAATTACTAGCTATCCAAATTTAATTTACTTGGATTAGTAAAGGTCTGCTACAGTCTGCCCACTGTGTCCATTTATACGGTCCACAACATGTGGTCTTTAAAACGCAATGTTTTATGCAATAATATTTTATATATAAACATAAGCACCCTTTATATATACAGCGGGTAATGTTTGAAATTCTGAAGATTACCAATAAACAAAGAATACATTTCGCAATTAATGAATAATTCTAGGCACGATTTCTATTCTAATTTTATGGGGTTTTTTTTCGAAATTCTTGCAACCTCTTTATTTTCTCTATTTAATTATGAATTGTAATAAATACAAAGCGATGCGAAAACTTCATGTATTTTGTTTTTATGTCATATGGTAATCAGTCGTCTATAATGGAACTTGAATTAAATCTATATCCTGCTATTTTATTGCACAGAAACCTATAAAATAAAATAAAATATTTCGTATTTTTTATATTCAAATGTAATTTGAAATTTAAACACACCACTTTCTGTGAAACGAGAAAGCAGTCCAAAATTTTATTTCCTGTAAAATTGCGTGCAACTATCAAATATAAGTATGTCAAATGCATGTGTATAACTAACTTCATTTTAAATGAAGACAATTTCTGTGAACATTGGCGAACTCTGATTTCCTAGTAAACTTATTTGCCTTAATAAACTAGCTGTTGGAACAAACACGTTTTATCAAGAAATTATCATTTAATTGCAGGAGGATTTTCCTCATTTGACTCGAGTTGCGATTGGTTAGTGGATATTGCAATGTTCTCAGAATGAAATAAGGCCAAACTTCTACTATGAGGTACAGGCACGTACATTTGTCAATAGACTTCACATCAAGTACAGTGACTAGACTTTTATACTAATCATCCAGCCTCGAGACACCTATTGAAAATTACGTAAATGCAATGAACTACAGTAAAAACATCACGATCCCGCCGTTGACGTAACTATTCACAAGTCCCATTGTGAGAACCGGATGTTCAAAAAATAATATGCGTAATTAAGTTATGTAGCTAACATTGAAAAACATGTATCTATTTTTTTATTTTTTTTTTACCGTCATGTTGATATCAGTTGGTAAAGCTGTGAGAAGTAAAGTTGGCAAAGTTTAACATATCAGACAATAGTTGACGTTTTTTTTTGCTTGTTTACGTTGTACAGTTCTGAATATTATGAGATTACCAGAGTATAATGTGCAAGGGTTGAAGTCTCGTGTTAACACAACAATAAATTTCATGACATTCTGTGTATATCCACTCACTCTTTATTATCTTTTGATAAGTCTTTCTTCGGTCTAACTTCTGCAATGGCTTCTTTAAGTTCATACTTTAGCATTACCAATAGACTTTTTGAGTATCTGGTGTGTTGACATGTTACAAAAATCCAAGTATTTGATGAAGAACCAATCAATGCCTACTCAGATTTTCCATCGCCCAATTATCGCGGTCTTAGGGTGGCTTTCTCATTATTTATTTAAATCCCACAAGAATTAATGACGACTTAATGAAAATTGGATTGATGAGATGTCCTGACTGTAACAAAGGATTCAAGGAAAAGTTACCCTAAAACGAATTTTGAAAATGTTATAGAAAATACCATATTGTTATTTAGAACAATGTACATTCCTGCCAAATACGAGGATGAAATTGATATTGAGCACAGGGTCGCTCATAAATTCACTCCGTATACGTGTTACCCTATATTCTTGAGATCAATATCAGTCAAAAATAGTCTACTTCATTGTAAAGAGTAGCAGTTATGAAGTGAATCACACGCTTGCCACACAGATGTTTTGTTTTGCGCCTATTGTTCAGTAACTGAATATACCGTGACCTTAATTATTTTTGAAAGTTTAAATAGACATATACCGAAATTGTCTTTCATGGTGGGCGTTGCTTCAGTGCGTTTAAAACAAAAAACCAGTAACTCATATAACATTGGATACTCTCAACGTACCTGCATAACGTAGTGTAACGCCAGGCATCAGCCTAGTATTAATGTATAGTTAGCCAATTCCATTGGAGACTAATTCTATACTGTGAAAGATATATATATATAGAATGCGCTTGGCCAATGTATACCAGGGCCAAATAATACCTTAATATTTATAGTTTATTAATAACGATGGGTGTTGATGAGGAGGGATATGAAATCGGCTCTTTTAATGATTGTTTCTGGGTTTTGATGGCTTTTCATGATGACTTTCATATTATTGATGCAGCTTGTCTTGTAATTTGCGAGGCTTTATTGTTGTTTTGATCTACTTGGTTCGGGCAATAAAGGTGAGTAAATGAAAAAAGAAACGGAAATGCACGTTGAGGAATATACCAATATAAAGGCCTATACTGAATGGAAAAACTGATTAATCGTCCTATGTTCTTACACCCCCACATACCTTGTTATTTTCGAGTAAGGCTTTATTGAAATCAATGAATCCAAGGCAGCTTTTACCTTAACCTTTGAAAATGAACCAGGAAACAACACCCACTCTGTTTACTAACGAAAGGCCATCTTGGTGAAATATGAACACCACCTAACACGATAACTGCAATATGATAGCCATTTGTTATAGGCATCCTTCAAATAAAATCACAAGAAATATCAATCTTGGCCACCCTAACCTTGGCATGCTAATTGCCAATTATGACCTGAGATGTATGAAGCGCCATATTTGATGGAATGGTGCTCATCGGTGCACATGATGGCAATGATCATTGTACAGAAGAAAAAAAAAGAAGTTCATATGAAACCTAAAGATGCGTCATCAAAAGGTGCATGGTAAACAAAGATACGAGACTTGCTTGGTAATAATCATTCTTACGAGTTCTTGCACATTTTACAAAATAAGGGTGGGACGGTAGAATAAGAAACACGCTTGTTTTTCATCTAACATTGAAAAACAATTTCGCATTGAGGGACTGAGAATTTGTATACTTGATTAAAAAAAAAGTCTAGAAACTCCATGTTGATTACTTTTCGCATTGTTCCCAGTTTCATTTTGGTGATTTCTTCCTTTATAGTATTATAGAACAAAAAAAAAACTAATACGTGCTCCTGTTATTTGAATTTCTGTGTCTAAAAGTTCAGTTCATGTTTGAGCAAAATGTTCTTGAGTTCGAGAGGTCTTCCACTAACTAGAGCGTAAATAAGTGATTTATGTTAGTTTTTATCCTATTTGTGCCTGATGTTTATGAGCAAAAATACCAGGTAGTCCTTTTCTCATATTGCGTCACATTGATGCTTATTCTCAAAACCTGTCATATAATGACGTCACTTATGGAACCTTGACATATTAGGGTGTCCAATAGCTTTGAAAATCGGGAAATTCTGGAAATGTGTTCCTTAAAAAAAATACTTCATTCTTTGTAAAAAGACTGTTATATAATTTGTCGTGGGTTGGATCCTTTTAAATTTGAGGTATGAGTTTTGAAATACTTGAAATTTGCTTGCAGTTTTGCCAATAAATTTACTGGACATCCTGAATATGAAAAAAACACGTATAAAACTTGTCCAAGTTTTCCTGAAAGACTCGTAGCTCACCAGAGGTATACAATAAAGAAGCAAATGTCAAAATAAAATACTTGGGACATGTATCGAATATTCGACAATAAATTGGGAAAAAAATAAGCGTGTTTTATTACCTGACTTGCCATGACCTTTATTTTGTTATTCGAATTTTGATGATTAAAGGTTTCTTCTAGTAGGGTTTTAATGATAATCTCAATCGGATGAAATACAAATTATTAATTGATGTTCTAGTGTTTCTCAAGAAATTTGATCTGTATTTCCCACTAAATGATTCCTGCTCTTCAATGATGAAAGATAGTAATATCTTGAAGAGAAATGAATTTGTAATTGTATCCACTCCTTTCACTTAATTAATTGTGATAGCGTCACATTGACACTAATGTGTTGCCATGGACGATGTACTTGTTGCGCTTTAGTAGGTCAACGTATTATATAATACAAGTTCACAAATTACTAATTATTCATTATTTTAATTACATTATCCATTGCACCAACTTTCCGCACTTTTTCTTTCTAAGAGGGAACTTAAACGACGAAACGCCGTTTATGTCCATCTAATTACTAGTAAACACATGGGATTAACGCATTCATTATTAATTGTCCTACTTTTAGAAAATTAAGTGTTATCAATTATTCATCTATTATCCTTATAATTTCTATTGGCCGCTGTAGTGTTATTTATACGGCTTTTTAAGCTGAATTTTATATATTCTAGACTTGATCATGTCCAGGTGTGAGTAATTAAAACCTGCATAAGTAATGAATCTGAAAGCGGAAATGGGCTTTTTTATTTTACTTCAAATACCTTTGTCTATACAGTAACAAATACCTTATACGTATACTGTAAAATCCAATCTCAGTTGGTGTTGAATCAAAGTTAGGTTCACTGCATTACAGCTTCTTAAACCTTCGAATTTTAAGCTACTGTATATGTAAATTCACCTTTCTCCAAAAACTTGTCTTTGTAAACATTTCCTTGAAACGACAACGACATTTCTTGCAAATGTTACGAAGTTTGAATTTAAATGATATGCTTTGGTGGACTTTTTGAACGGGTTTGAAACTGGTTAAACGATTTTAGGATTTGGATACCTTGTTATCACTGGTGGAGGGGAAAGGTATGTTCTGGGAAGTTTTATTTTGAAGTCAATGTTTGGCAACGTTTGTTATGCATAGGCCTGCCTTTGTAAATGAAGGTCTATTGAAGGGGCATCTGTTTGAGAAAGAAACCGAAGCAGAAGCAGCAGCAGCACAGTGGATTGTTGTTTGTTGATGTTGCATATACAGTGAAATCCTGTTAAAAGGTTTGTTAAGAGACCAGAAGTCACCAGATGGTAATGATTTTTTAAAACTGGAAACCTTACTGTATTAAACGGAAACTGGAACGGGAAACTGTAACTGGTACATTAAATATACAGAAATAACACCTAATTCGTGTGATGAACGTTTCCTTTTAACATTATCTGTACCTATTCCTTTGACTGTAGTTTCAGGCTGTAGACATATTGCTTGGCTGCATCCACTTGGGTCAAACGGGGGATTAACTTCCACTTTTCTAATCATAGTTAACTTCTTTCAATTATGAAGCCTTCGTTTTCATTCCTTTGTGGCGAATCATTTTTTTTTAACCAACTCTAAGCCTTTTTTCAGTTATATGTCGATATATTCATTTATTGAAAATTTAGAATATTAAGAGGGAAAAAGTTGGATATAATCCCACGCTTAGTATCATGTGATACGATTTCTTAAAGGTGTAAACTTCTTAAATGGTATTTTCTTAACAGGGTAATACTATACATGGATGCATTTAATTTATTTTGGTTATAGCTTTCCAAGTCCACTATTCTATAGTAACCCTCTAGTGTCCATTAACAGTTTTGGCATGACATGCTGGACAGAAGTCTTGAAAATCAGGATAGTTGGGCAGAGTGCTTGAATTTCCTTGCCCGCGTCAGGAAATTTCCGTTAATCGGTTAATCGGAAAAATCTTTTATAAAGATCTCAAGTTCTCTAGAACATTTATTAGCCTCTTTGACACCCTTCTAAGAGCAAACACCAGTTGTGGAATTTTTAAAACTAAATGTTGCTTTTATTTTTTGTAGTAACGTGCAAGATCTCAAAGCCTTGTCACGTGTTTGGCGTACTTTCCTGTGTTGTCCGGAGTAATTGACGTTGCAAATGTCAAGCAGCCGCGAATACTTGGACATGGATAACTCCAAGAGCACATCGTCCATCAAGTTTAAAGCAAAAAGCGGATTTTTCATTGAACGTTGGGCAGCATTCTTCTTACTGTTGCTGTTCATCGGTTCTGTCGTGGCCGTTGGACTTCTAGTCTATTACTTTAGTCCTTGTCGGTCCACGGCGGGCATGGCAGAGGAACTATCTGGACGCCATTCCATGGCCAGACCCAATGTTTTATTGCCTAAAACCCTGAGGCCAATTTTCTATAGTGTGGAGCTACAGCCATTCTTGCCCCCTGAAGGAAATTTTTCCTTCTCTGGAAGTGTTCAAATAAACTTCCTCTGCGTGGAGGAAACCACGGATATCACTTTGCAAATTAACAATATATCCATTTACGAATCGACTGTCCGCGTAAGCGATTCTCAAGATGGATCTGAAGTGGAAATTGACAAGTTCGACTACGACGAAGTGAAACAGTTTTTTATCATCCATATGAAAACCCAGCTGGTGCCTAATAACACATACAATGTGACCATCCAGTACATGGGACTTCTCAACGATCGCATGGCTGGTTTCTACCGAAGTTCTTACAACAATGAAAATAACGAAGTCAAGTAAGTACTCAAGTGCATATGTCAAAAAAGGTAGGATTTTTGAATGACAAGTGTGGGAATCAGGGACATATTCATTAGCTAATACCTTAATGTTACATCTCATAACGTCATCTTTAAAAAATGTTTGGACATTCTGATAATCTAATGGCTTATTGATAATTTGTATATTTCAACTGACAGACAATAGCTAAAGCCCCTTAGCAACAAATTTACCACTCAGTGTGTTTTGGTATGTCGCCGACTATCTATATTACAATCTTGACGCGTTTCATGTGGTTTAATGACGTTAGTGTAGAAATTCGAGGTCAAGTAGCTATACTCGAAGCCAACTTCATTTAGTATTAGAAAACTAAAATTACACAGACACGGAAATACATTTTGGACAAGCAAGGGGACAAGTATTTTATAGAAATTCAATTATTACATTATTTAATCATTTATGATGATAATTATAAACTGGATTTAGAATGCCCGGTAATATACAACCTGTATGTAAAGATGTGTGTAAAATGAGTTAACAATTTTTAAATTTTAATTTATTATCTGCTGTATGGGAAATGCATACACGTGATTGGAATGTGTAAAAATAATATAAAAAGCAGCATTGCTTGGTTGTTTTTCTCTGCAAAATGCCTAAATGAAATTTTAAGATTTTTTTGAAGGTAGGCCACTGATGAGACATCTTAACACCATTAAAATTCAGGCACACTACTTGACCTTTTCAACCGTAAAAATAAAAAAGCTAGGACTTGGTTATACTCTGTTGCATTTCCATTATTTACTCCATGCAAAATAAAAAACAACAACTTGTGAATCGTGCTTAAAATTACTAAATAACAAAACAAATTCAATTCAAAGAGAAGTTTTTGCCTACCTTTACCCGTTATCTATTTTAGTTGACATTCACGAAAACACTATATGCGGAAAACAAGTTTTTTTACATTCTACTGTAGTGTCAGATGGGTAAACAAAAAACAACAACATATTTAAAGTGCATTTCTAATTTACAGAAACTATAACAAATTTCTTAATTGGCAATATTCAATTATATACATGATTACTAGAATTATTTAATTTTATGGTTAGCAAACTGTATGCAATGTCTTTTACCTTCATTTTAGAAGATCATGCGATTCCAAATTTGATTAAAAGTCCTTGAATGGATTTCGTAATGCAATTGTTCTTTTCAGCATTATGAATGGCAATTTCCTTATGGAAATTATCATTCATTTGAAATATACATTTTTCATACTTTGTCTTAAGCTAATTACAGTCGGGTAAAAATCAATTTTATTTGCATTATGTACATAACTTGTACACATGCAAGTATTTACCAATATATTGCCTGTAAGGTTTATCACAAAATGTCCCTTAAAATTTTTTCATACAGTATTTTCCACAATGAATGCACCTTGTGAAAAATGCATATCCTGGTATATTTGTTATTATAATTTGTTTTTTTTCCGAACCATTGAAAGGATGAAAATGCAACTTTCGAATTCAAATAAAAGCCTATGTGCTCAAAACAAATTCCCTAAAGGGGTGCATACTTATACGTGTAAGCTATTATGTTTAAACCATAGCAACCCAAAAACATAAATATCACTTTCCATTTTTGATCTGACCCTCAAAGTAACAATACTAGTAGCAACGATATTTATTGTTATAAAAGGCAATTTTGTCATTTCTGTGGCTTATGTGAAGCGTGACCCATGATCTTTAAGCTCATTGTTCGTCTATCACACGCTATACATTTTTGTAAATCTCCCTATAGGTTTTAAAAGTAATAATAGCTTTGCTTACTATAATACCCTGATGGAAAGCCGATTTCCGGTTGTTGCTGTCGCTCGTCATAATTAATCAAAACTTGGCCCTTTCATAAAGTTGAAAATGTCAAAAAAATACTCACGAAATTTTTGCTTGGAAAATTGGATGTCAACAGCAATTTCGTTTATTTTCATCACCTACAAACATGCTGAACGAAGGTATGTTTCTTGGCAGTTACCAAGACGCATTTCAAGGCATTTTAAGTATTAAGAGGTTGTACATTTCCTGATTTGGTAGATAAAATTGGAAAAGGATCCACAATGAAATGCCAAGAATCTGAAAATGAATGGAAACTTGTTCTTTCATAACAAGAAAATCTACTAATTGAGATAAAACTTTGAAGATGATAGTACTTGTATAGTGATATTGCATGACGACATAACGTATACTTAGAATGTATTAAATCTTCACTCCCTCCTTACAAAATGTTTGTTTTCCCTCTGATATGTGGAATTTGCAAACGATTTCTGATTATAGATGTACCGAAAAAAAACAAAGCATAATACATTTAATCTATTAATTAATATAGTACGCCACATGACGCACATGAGTAGTTCGTCATAGTTTCAAATTTGGAAGAATCTCAGATGTTTCATCATACACATGAATTCATGAAGCTAAAATTTTCTATGATATCTTTAATATATTAGATGGCTCGCAGTAACACAATTTCAACCAACGGATGCAAGGAGAGCCTTTCCAAGCTTTGACGAACCGGATTTCAAAGCTAAATTTGATATCACTTTAATTCGTCCATCCAATATGTCATCTTTGTCCAATATGCCCATTGTACGTACTGAGGATAGGCAAGTTTCTCTATTTTATCAGAATTTTGATGATAAATTGTGATTATTTTTGATCTAAGATTTTCATTGTATCGCATTATTTGAATTTCAGAGCGAATAATTTAAAGGCCGACATTTACGATACAAGTGTGGACATGTCTACATATCTTTTGGCTTTTGTCGTTTCTGATTTTGCATTTAGAGCTCAAAATGCAACTAATACGCAGGTAGGGTTTTTATTTATTTCGATAAAATAACTAAGATGTGTAAATATATACTTGACAAATTAAAATAATCAAAATAATATTAGAATATACCTTGGATTTTGGTTAAGCAGGACACTTCAAGAGTCGATTGATTTGTCCAGATTATACGGGAACGATTTGCTTCAGTTTTTCACATTTTATCCAAAATTAACTGTTGATTAGTCGTTGTCTCAATTAGCCGGAATCCACAGTATTGTGTAATATTCAGATTTTTCTGAAGTTGGGTATTTCAATCACATGCAAAGAACTGTCCATATGGCACATACAGAAGGCCTACAGTCTCTAACATAAATGTAAACTACAGCAAAAAGATGTCTTACCCCGTGACATATTGTTTACATTTTTTTTGGTGTGCTTTTTGTGTGCGCACGGGTTCTGAACTTACTAGTCTCCAGATTGGAAAAATAAACAAGAATTAAAGCATGAAGTGTTGTTTAAACGCAGGCTGTTTAAAATACAAAACCTGCACTTTAACAATTACGAAAAATTACTGGAATGGATTTATATTTTCGTTTTATCCAATTATGCGATTGCGAAAGGGATGTTGGTGCTCATGCATAATATAACTACAAGAATATAGTATCCAAGTACTGTTGCATAACTTTATTCTAAAATTAATTATTCTAGTTTCGGGTGTGGGCTAGGCCAGCTGCATTGGAGCAAGTGGAATACGCACTCATGGCTGGACCAAAAACTCTGGACTTTTACGAAATATATTTTAATGTGTCGTTCCCTCTTCCAAAATTAGGTATGTATATAATTGTCACAAATTTCAAATATGTTTTACATATTATTATGTTCTTAAATTCAGAATGTACCAAAATTAAAACACGTTGTTTTGTGTTTCCAGATATGATTGCTGTTCCTGATTTTCGAGCTGGAGCCATGGAAAACTGGGGCCTAATCACATATCGGGAAACAGCTTTACTTTGGGATAAAAAGATATCATCATCAGCTAATAAACAACGTGTGCTTGCTGTAATTGCCCACGAACTAGCCCACCAATGGGTAAGACATAGTATCAATATTCTGAGCACAAGCTTAAGTTACTTATTGAAGCTACATAATATGCCATTTAAGAAATTTTTATGATGATTCATACGATGGCTAGATATCACATTCTTTGCACTATTTATCTTTTACTGAAAGATTGTGTTTCTAATATTCCTTGGATTATAAAATTCTTAATGAATAGTGTTTTGTATGTGGTTTTAGTTTGGAAATTTGGTTACACCAAAATTTTGGGACGGCCTTTGGCTAAATGAAGGTTTCGCCTCATACATGGAATATGTTGGCTCTAATCACGTTGAACCAACATGGAAAGTAGTAAGTTAAAAATAATGTAATTTTCTTACTGACCACGTTATTAAAACTCTGAATTTATTAAAGACACCATTCTTTTCTTTTTTGCTTTAGTTTGAACAGTTTTTGCCACACGAGATCATGTCTGTCTTTGAACTGGACTGTTTGGAGTCCTCTCACCCTGTTTATGTTCCAGTGAATCATCCGGACGAAATCAATGAAATCTTTGACCGAATCTCCTATAGCAAGGTAGCAAAAGATCAAGTGTTGATTTCAAGAGTAAATTCTATAATTGATTAAAAATTAATTCTATATCGAAAATAAAACTTTACAGGGTGCGTCAATTATTAGGATGATGGAGCACTTTTTAGGCGAATCGACGTTCCGCAAAGGAGTTTCTGTAAGAATAAAAAATCCGAATTTATTTTTGGAAATTAAATACGAGTTTGTAATTCATATTTTTAATAACACTTATATACTGGTGTAATTTTCAGAATTATTTAACTAAGTTAAGTTATATGAATGCGGTACAAGACGATCTTTGGCATTATTTAAGCGAAGCCTCGAAGGCTAACCAGACCAATATTAATGTCAAGGAAGTTATGGATACATGGACACTACAAACGGGATATCCAGTTGTCAAAATCGATAGAGATTATGAGAAGCAAACTGCTAAAATCACTCAAAAACGCTTTTTAATTTCAACTAAGGATAACAATGATTCAAACGCTGTGTAAGTAACCAATGTTTCAATGTTTCAATGTTCAAAGTAATCAATGTTTTGGCAATACCATGCATATTTTGCTTCTATTTTTCTAATTGCTTGACCGAATTTACTGCCAATCCTGCGATAAGGCAATGCAGCATTGCACTGCTGTTATGATGGTTTGCGCTCCTTCAAGGCAATATTTAACCAAATGGCTAATTTTTACCTCTAGTCTATGTTGACGTGATTCATCTAAGATTGCAGACATAAGTCTTAATTTTAATTTAAAGATCCCATACAGAAAAATGGACAATTCCAATCACGTACACCACATCCGTCGCCAAAGATTTCATGAACACAGCTCCTAAATTGTGGTTTCATAAATCAAATGGTGAGTTTGTTGGATTTTTGCACTTTTCTGTCTTAGATTGAAATGTACATATTTGTTTTTATAATTTAGAAAGCATCACTTTGAGTAGTTCTGATGGAATTCCTTCGAACAGCGACTGGGTAATTTTCAATATTCAAGAGACTGCTTATTACAGAGCAAATTATGATGAAAAGAACTGGGCTCTGCTTATTGATCAGTTGAAAACAAATCACGAAGTAGGTATTTTACAAAAAATTGTTATACAAATAATGAAATCGAAATCAGTGTTTTCTTAATCTACTTTGTCCTTATAGTTAATTGGTGTAACTGGACGTGCTCAATTAATTGACGATTCTCTTGATCTAGCAAGGTGAGGAATTTCACACTATAGTTAAGAGGAATGTAGCGAAGAATTTGCATTGTTTATTTATTGCAGTAATTGACTGAAGCATTCTATTTTAGAGGTCGTGAACTAAATTACAGTGTTGCATTGAACCTCACAACTTACTTGGTTAACGAAATTGAATATCTTCCATGGGTGACTGCTTTCGACAATTTTGACTTCCTTGACACAATGTTGATGTATACTCCAGCATATGGAAACTGGCAGGTACGTGTAGATATAAAATCAGTATTGGAAAATGGAATATTGCAAATAATATAATTCTGAAATAACTTTATTAACTTGTATAATTTTGATATATTTTTAAAAACCAGCAATACGTCCTCAAATTGGTTAATCTTGCATATACAAAAATCGGTTTTGATGATTTAGCAACGAATACTCATTTAGAGAGGTAAACTGTTTTTTCTTACTTAATTTATACATTAGCCGGGTTTATACAGGATAACATCCAAATCTGCTTTAATTTCAAACATTTTGTAAAAGCGTACATTTATTTTTGTTACTAATAGGCTTTGTATGAAAATGGTATCTAATGTGGCTATGTGATGAAAATTTAATAACGAAAACATGTACAAACTTTGGAAATGCTAAGCTTAATGAAATTCTGTACTCATACTTAGATAAAATACAGTTTTCATGTTCGGTCTATAAGTATTCGCACGTGAAGTATTCATCCCAAAATTTAAGAATATATGTTGAATATTCGTTGTTTTAATTGTTATTTAGATTGAATCGCATCGAACTTATTACATGGGCTTGTAAAATGGGCAGCAAAGACTGCCTGAAAAAATCAACTGAATTATATTCTACATGGATGCAAAATCCAGATTCAGATCCGTAAGAGCCTCATTGCTTTCTACGAGTGATGCATTTTATAAAACCAATGCATTGAGATTGATTCAAACCTACTTTATTTATAGAATTTCTCCAAACGTTAAAAGAGTAATTGCTTGTAATGCTATTTTTGTGGGAGGAGAAGCAGAATGGAATTTTGCTTTTGATCGCTACCTGAAGTCTAATGTAGGTGCAGAAAAAGACATGCTACTTTCCGCATTAGCCTGCACAAATGAGCCATGGTTGTTGGGAAAGTAAGTATTTTTCATAATGTCTGCGAGTTAGTTTATTTCTAGCTAGCAATTGAATCTTCAAACTTGTTCTCAATATTTCCATACAGATATTTAGAACTGTCCATAGACAAAAATTCTGGAATTCGAAAAGCAGATTCTAGCCATGTATTCAGCAGAGTTGCCGCCAATCCTATTGGGCGATTCCTTGCCTTTGACTTTCTGCGAGACAAATGGGAAAAAATCAAGGAAATGTAAGAATTCATTTACTCAACTGTACACGAATATCTGACATTCTGCAAGTTTTGAAATGTATGCATTTGTTTTATTGTTTTAGACATGGAACTGGATTCTTTGGTATATCCAGTATGATAAAATCCGTAACATCTTCCCTTAATACTCCATTCGAACTTAAAGAGGTAAACGTAAATTCGTGATTTTCAAGAATTTTACAAAAGAGACTTCACTAATATTGTCCTTTTTTTACTAAATTTGTACTAATTTAATTAGTTAAAAGAATTCATAACCTTCCGTAAAGAGGATCTTGGAACGGCAACAAGGGCCCTTCATCAAGCTACTGAAGGTACAGAGGCCAATGTTATGTGGATGAAATACAGCTACAACGATGTTAGTTCTTGGTTGCAACAACAAGTGGAACCAGTTTAACCCATATCGTTTTTGTTTGTGTTGATATTGCGGAGAAAGTAATTTTTTTTAGTTTATATTATTTAAAATTTGAATTTTTGCAAGATACCATTGTCATGCTTGAGACAAATTATTTTAATGACCCTTATCTCTTGAACCTGCAAATATATATAGTATATATATAACTTGAGTTTCATCAATTATAATGCGATGAAAAAAAATCACATGCACCTTAATTCGATTTGGAATCCGGCGGTTTACCTCAATATTTCAATTCATCAGATGTACCTGGGCCAAATAACGTATTAACATTTTAAGTAATATTAACATAACTATGTAAAGATACATTACCCGTTCTCTTAATTGCTATTAGAACCATTTAATGGAGCGTTTTTCATCTACACAAATAAGCGCATTTTTCTAATATCTAACAATAGGTACAAACTCTTCATCTTTTCCTATTTAAATCATTTTATAAGCTTAATATTTTGTACATAAACGCATGCTACTTAATGTCAATTATTTTATCAATGTAGATCACATTTTTGTTGATCATTTTTAAAGGTGATCGAGGTGATAGCAACAATGAAGTAAACTTACTTCACATTGTAAGCGTTGCTATTGAAATTCTAGATGTAAATAAATACATACGTGTAATAGATCTTTCAAGGATGGAAGTTCTTTGTTTACAATTGTCGAGTAAATACCCGATTTGAAATTACACACTTCCTTCTGGATATGGGATTAACGAAATTCTGTTTGATGTTGTATAAATAAGCTAAACAAATCGCTGCAAAAATATCGTCGTTGGATTTCGCGAAGGAGGATTGTAATATATTGTAGCTCACTGAATAATGCACTTTTAGCACAAGAAACTAATAATTTGCGAAGATGTCTAATTCAACCATCTTTTTTATTATCATAGTTTGTTGTACAAGTAATTTTTTGCCATTCGCATCCGCAATGCTCAAAGAAGATTATGATAATGGTATGGACAATCTGATTTTGCCATTTCACGACAGGCACACAAGACCGGAGAATTCTTTGCCACAAAATTTGGTTCCTAGTCATTACACCTTAAAAATTCAACAGAAAACCAACAGAAGATATTGGTGACCATCGCTCATGGAGTGGCTCATCAGTGGTTGTAAGAAATAGTTATTATATTCTTTATTTAATTTTATTTTCGAACATTATCAGAAAGATTGTTAGTAAGATTAATTTATTAAAGTCAATCATTATGGTCGTCCATTTAATCAGCCAAACTAGAATTTTTTAAATATTTTTTGTCAATTCAATAATTTTACTAAATTTAAAGTTAATTTTACTATTGAAATACACAGGTAACTTGACATTAATAACACTGATCCAGATATACAGAATACGATTGAAGATGCATGTGCCTGGCTGTTGATAGCATACGTGTACATTTTAAAGAAAATATTAAAGAGTTTGAGCCAGCCAACGATTACGAAACGATAACGATAACGAGAAACAGCACTGGCGGCCCGGAATGACATTGGAATACCATGCTTCGCATAGAGTAGGGCTTGAAAAATCTTTAACAGATTTCCTTTATACGATTCATAATTTGTTACCACACAGGGGGCTCCACTAATTATTATTTCCCTCACTTTATTTCACTTTTTGCCATTTCGGGCGCAGTTTATCTTTCTACCACTAGAAGGCAGTGCATGTATTTGAAAGCGTTACCCCAATAAGCTTCTTTCGGCAAAATTTGAATTGTTACAGCTAACGCTGAAAATATTGATCGCCAGATTATAGATAATCTGGTACATTTTTTTTCTTTAACTTTTGCTCGCATAACACTACTTATTGGAACAATGATTTACAATTTTGACCAAGGACAACTCTTGCATGCATATTATATATTTTTCTTGTATAAATTCCCCATTAACTAAATTTTTAAGTAAATGAACATACTTTGAAAAGTTACTAACACCTTATTGCACTATTCAGACCTGATCCAATCTGTAATGAAGATGTATTTTTATTACAAAACCTTAAATTACTTCGGAACGTAAATAATTAGGTTCCTTCACTCGAGGGCAGGGTGATTTCTTTTGAAAATTGACCCGCTTCTAATCTAAACTTTCCCGCCAATAATGTACGTAAAAAAAAAGTTCAGATCTTGTTTACATTGGCGGGAAAGAATAAATTCTTTTAAATTTGGCCGTGAGTCTATGTTAATCACTTGCGTTAAGTTACCGGGTGTGGAAGTCTAGAAATTGCATTGGTCAATCTAATTAATCAAATCAAACGCAGTTTTACATTTAGATGTAACTTGATTGGGTACATTTTGTTGGAATGTTAAAGTTTAATTTTTTATGAGCGTTTCTTCATGATTTGTGAAACTTTTTCTCAACTACTCAGATGTTTTAACCAGTCTAAAATCCAAACCTTGCATTCCAAATAGAAACAAAAAATGCAATTTGCATACATGATGTCACAAGTCAAAAATTTATTTCCTGATTACTTTTACAACGGCACTGCTGCTTTGTGAGGAGGCTGGGTATGATCGTATGGCTGACACACCACACAAAAAGGTAGAAAATACAATTGTATTACTTAGATTAATATTTTTTTATAAATTCAGCTTTCACCCCTGAAATTAAAACAAGAGAACATTGAAATATTTGTAAATTGTATTTGTATTAATATGCCAAAATGCCATAAAAATGGTAAAATGTAGAGATACCCACTAGTACATGTACACCATGCGAGTATTTACGATATTGTAGTCATAAAATGATTGTTTTAGTTATTGGAATCATGTTCTTATCTCCAATTGTTTTCAACTCGAGATTTTGCTCAAGGGAAAAATGAGGCCTGGTTTGATTACTTGTCATGGAAACATATTTAGGTCTATGACTTTTTATTGGGTTTGATTCGATAACCCAAACACTTGCGAATTTTGTTTCTCGGGTTATGGATGAAATCAAGTATTCGGATACTTATTGGCAGAAACAATAGTTCAGTTCTATGAAATTATTATGAACAGATAGTATATACTAGGTACAAATTCAAGATCAATTTTCATGCTTATCTAAGGTTTTTCTTTGCATATCACGCGTCTCTGCTATACTATAATTTTTTTCAAGTTTATTGGTCGAGGTCGTAAGACTGAAAACGAATAAACAAGTTCTTTTATTGCATTTTTTGTGAGTTTTACGAATCTCTGTTTGCCAAGTAATCAGTCATCACATATAAAATTCAACCTGTTACCAAATAATTGTTCAATTTGGTATTGATGTAAAAGTTGTCGAATTTTATACATTCGACCTTATTTTATATTCTTACTTTATATTCTCGAAGTAAAGCGTATTATTTAACTTTAGTACTGGTTATAATTATAATATCGTAGACACGAGTCAATTTTCCTATTATGATAAATATTTTAAGAACCGTCTATAGCTTATCTTACATCATGTGATGCAACATGTTGCAGCTTGGGATCAATTTCATTTTATCTGTTTTGACGCAAGCTGTAGTTCTGTGACGTTTAAAAAAAAAAATAAAGCCCCAGTAAATTCTAAAAATAATATAAAGGCTCTTATATAGACATGTTAATGCCAATTAGATTTTCTGCCAGCACCTGCGATTCAATTAATTTTTATTACTATTGTTAACTTTATCTTCATAGGAGGATATGCATTGTAATAAATAGTCTGAACATGATGTACCACATGTTCTCTATAAACCGGTGGATGTCCACTAATCCACTTCAAAGTATGCAATGACCAGGAAACATTATAATGAAGTTAGTCCTTGCTATTGAAAACTTGTAGGTGCAGGGGCATGGATTTCTTTTTCTATCTGGACAGAACAAGGTCAATTTTATCCATTTTTAGTTCGAGCAGCCTGCTACTCGGATATTAAAATATGGTTACAATCTCAGATTGCATGTGAAGTAACCTTTACACAAAAAGTAAGTGTTTGTGTCCTATATATAGCTATACTTGATCGATTTTAATAATCACTCGATCATGTTGCAAGGATTGAACTGTCTGTTAGGGCGCGCAAAGCCTAAGTCCAAACAATAGGCTCACTATTTTTAAATTCTACTGTTTGGACATGTTTTCCGTGTTGACATCGGATTTTCGTAACCTGATCCATGGCAGTGAGTGATTAAAGAATGGTCTCAATAGTGGGGAAAAAAGCGTTTTGTGATAGTGTTTTGCGATAAAAAGTCATTAAAAAAGCTTATTAATGTATAGGAGACCACTGCAGTAGATGAGTAGAGGAACGAATGACTAAATACGTCTGTTTATAACGTAATCTAGGAGAAAACTTGAAAATGAGTGATTGTCACGTATTCGTAGTATTTATTATAAGTATAAAGGAAATATTTTACTGACGTTGGAGGTTATCTAAAATCTCTTTAATAGGCTTTTCAATTTAAAATCTGGTCAAGACATATCTAAAATATTGGCTGAGCTATTGCCAGGCTTTCAAACTGTAGCCAAAAAGTTGCACTATCATTACAAAATATGTTCCGTTTGAAATAGCACTTTAGATTTAAGTAGAAAGATAAGTCACACCTGGTCCCTTCCTTTTATAAGAAAAGTATTGAGCGCATGCATCTTTTACCAATGACGAAATTGTTCTAACATTTAAAACCAGCAGCTTACACCTATGGAAAACGTACGTTAGTTCGATGATGTCGTCCATTTTAGGAAATACTACTGTAAAAATGAGATTGTGGAATTGATTTTTGCACCTACATATGTATATATGGTGCGTTACTCAGACTACCATTTTATGAATTTCAACTTAAACAGTTATATTATATCAGGGTTGTGCTAAAATGTACACATGTATTTAAAATGTTGGTGATGTCTGTGTTTTTATTGTTCAAAAATTGCATCCTTAGATCGCAAATATATTATTTTGAACTTTTAAATAATTATTCCTATAGCTTTATTTTGTATATTTTTTCGTATGGTCTGCTTAAAAATGGTCCAAGCTGGCAGACAAAGATGTTGACGTTATCTACTTAAAGCGTTTTCCAACCACGCAATTTTTGTTCACTGATGACATTTGTTTGTACATTTATATGGATTTTCAAAAGGTTGTCAATGTTCAACAATAAAAATATACACTTTGCAAAGGCCACGCAGTTGCAAAAGACAGTACAAAATAACAGACATTCGTTAGTCATTTGAAATGTATTTACATGAAGCGAAAATTTTTAAAGTTGTCTTGTTTTGATCAGAAACGGTTAGAAAACTTAAGGAGTTCCACGATGATACATATTTTCAAGAATTTCCTTTATTTTTCATTTAGAATCAAATAATTTTATGGACGAAAACTATGTGCTATTATACAATATTTGACACAATGCCACGTAAGTTTGTTTTAGGCAGCTTGTTATAGAGAAGACACATTGTTTCTGCCCTTTAGCGCCATAAGCCACGGCGTAAAATTTTATAGTCCCCCCAATTAAGGCTTTGTTGCCCATTATCGAATTATTGACATTCGTGTATTTCGTTTTTGATGCTAAACTGACAAATGCCGCTCCCTAGAGAAGGGCAGTATTTGCTTTAGGTCAACGCTAGTAAAATCTCGACAATGGATTGAAATTAGGCTTCGTGTACATGTGTTACAAACCCATTTTGTGTTTTATCCTCTTGTCACTGACCGTGATAAATGGAGGATATTAAGGTAATTGGATGTGATGATGGGGCCTCACACGACTTCTAGTACTCTCATAAATCGCTAAGCTTCCAATTAGCATCCTCATTCAAATTAAAGACCACCTTCATACAACCAAACAGGGCTTTGCATAAACGACGTCTGCAAAAAAAAATATGAAAAAATCCAAGATTATATTACGGATACTTGTCCGAGCTTTCCAGATGGTCAATAAAAACTGCAACCATCTTTGTACAAATCCTCGAAAAATAGCGTAGGTTGAAGCATTGTTGCTTTTTCGTTGTTTTATTCTACCTCTACAGGATTATTCCATTTGCTATGTTTACCAAATAATCCCTTAAACCGCATTTAACCAAGGTTACCTGACTTCCAATCCGGTGATATGGGACGTTTTATTTGGCTTATCCTCAAATATTGGGGGACTCTGGTAACTAACTAATGATAAGATTTTTATCCTAATAACATTAAAACTGGGTTAAGATTCTCCCTGCAACATGCACATTGTTGCATATATACCGTCAAATGATAAGGACATTTTAAGTAGTATATGGTTGTTGGAAAAACAATTTAGCATTTTAGACCTTACGAGGATTTTATTTTTACATGAATATAAACCCAAATGACATACTTTCATGTTCATATGCCATATACGAGCTGGTATTGATATATCTATATATGTCCATACAATACACCGCATATAATTACTAATGAAAATATATTTTAAGACCAAACCTGGTGACATGGCGCTAAAATTTTGGTGAACTTATTTATGAACAGCATGCATTCTCGCTAAAATTGAATGTGAAACCAGTAGTGCAAAAAGCTGGAAATGTTAACGAATTTAAAGTTATTGACAATATTATACGTACTAGCACAAAGGAAATGATGATTGTTATGACAAAACATCGTCGAAAAGTTTTAATAACATTAGTGAGAAAGAATAATCGTAGACCAGCATAAATTAATTTTACAAACAGTCTATTTTTAATTTATATTTTCTGACTGAAATTGTAAGAAACTAGTTTTATGTATGAATACTCAAATGAACTTTTAGTTTGGGTTGTTGGACTATCTGTATTTGGCCCGAATATGGTGCGCATGCGCATTAGAATCAAGTAATTCTGCTAATGTTTACAAGTTGTGCTGTTTGCGACACAAAAGCAGTTTGGGTATTCTATGATTTACAAACTGAAGTGGTATATGTTAAATAATGGTCCAATTCCATATTTTAAAGATTTCATAACATGATAACAACATAATTTCGAATAAAAATGTACCTTCTGTATATACTGTATAGACTGGTGAAACTTAATGTACGGGATTCTACTCAATAACTTTCATAAGCAGGCTGACAGTTCCTCACTTGTGCAGTGTTGTGGTTAAAGTAAACTTTGTATAGTCTTATATACTTTATTTCAACCCAACCGCAAATGCTCTAGCTATCAGATTTAAAACTCAACGTAATTAATAAAATAATAATATCAATGCAAGGTTTATTTCATAAATTTTAGAACAATTGGTGTAGCCAGCGCAGTACAACTCAATCAAGCTTCATTTCTTTGTTATATTGTCAGGAGATAAATACATCACAATGATGCATATAGTGGTTACATTTTTTGGACTACATATAGAATTTTTTCGCAACTTATCGCATTGGCTGGCTATCACGCTGTATATGAATTATTTATGACGGTTGTACTGCAACCACATGTTATCATGAAAACAACGAAATGAACCATGATTGAGTTATAATTGTTCAAATATGGATGAAATAAACCCTATATATTTTTGATTTGTTAAGGGGGATTGTGTGCTGTGCTAGTACTGCGCAGTATCGGATCTAGGATAAAATTCAGGGGAGAATGTATGAATCGCTAGTATGAAAAGTTTTTTCCCTACCTAATATCCAAATTGCCCTACAAATTTTCCGCCCCTCTCACTAATTAAACAAAATTACTACAGAAAAATTGCGTTTCAATTTAGAAATATTGGATTTAAAATTTTTAAAAAAGATTTTTTGATGCAGAAAAATCGTATTTCTAATGGAATACTTGGGTCTTTTACCCATATTTTTTTATTTGGCCTGGTTTCCGTTCTGCCCAGCCTTAAGATGCGCCCTGAATGGTGCCCTGTTCCTGCGCCCTTTCCCTTAAATCGGCCACTGTCGAAAACATTCTAGGGTGTATTATTGAGGATGTATCGGTAATTTCAGAAAATGTATTGATACCACATACAAGCAGACAATAATAAGGGGGGGGGGGGGGCCAATTAACCAGAATCGATCACCTGATTTGAAATTACTCCCCATCCAAACCGCTCATAGTTTCAGTGTATGCCGCTAAACGCGATATTGTTCTCACGAGATTTCTTAATTGCGTGAATGCAGGAATGAGTGGGACTGCCTCGAATGTAAATTGCTATAATTTGAACGACGTTCTCCAGCCAATAGGCGCCCATCTGCATTAGGGTCTTACGTAAAATGTGGCGAAACGTGTTTGGATTTACACGTGTTCGTGATGTGACGGCTTGATCTCGTTGGCGTACCGTGTTTCCTTTGAGCGCGTGCGTAAAAATAATATCGTGTACAAAGGAGAACGATCGTTATTTGAAATTTCCATGAACAAGAGATTGAATAATACAGCAGCTAGCAACGCCATTGGACGGTTCCTGATCTCACCCCCGCAACCTTTCAAAGCTTGAATCTCCAAACACTTTTCGTTTCGTTCACATTTGCTACAAAAGGCTGTGGAGATCATCCCGCAACCTTTGTCCTAGCTCTTAATCTGTTTACCTGCCACGTGGACAGAATAAGCTTTGAAATTTTTTTTTCTCGCCTTCCCATTGACTAGTTTTCCAGAAACTGCTTCGCATTGGCTAGTTTTCGTAGCTCACCCTCATTCGCACCTTTTTTTAGCTTACAGGAAAGTCGGTTTTTCAAGGCGGAGGATAGATAGCCCAATTTGCAGTTTCCAATTCTGCATCGTAGTTATATCCCTATCGAACACGATCTAGTAAACGCTCCTGAACGACCGCGCTTTCAATTCTATTCGAATCGGTTCGCGTCATGAGTCACGGCATGTACGCTGTCATTTTAGCCCTGGTGGCTTTTGCGGCTATCCCAGAATCCACAGGTGAGTTTGCCAACTTTCAATCTCGATCCTGTTGTTTGTTTTCTTTTTTTGAGGTTTTTTTTTGTGGATTAAGTGGATTACTTGCTGAAAAAAAATTGATTGAATGCCGCCTGGAATGATACTTTTACTTTTTTTTTGCTTGACATGTGACGTGTTGTGTTCTTTCTCTCTATATATATATTAACAGTGGATTTCAAGTTATTAGTTTGGACACATCAGAACTAGATATCCCTTTACTCCAATTACGAGATTATGCTGAAATAATGTTTCCATTATTCAAGGGTTTTTATCTAATAAAAGACTGTTCCAATTAACTGTATTTCTACATTTTGTGCACATGTCGATTGTCGTTATCGTTTAACTGGTGCACCTCAAAATTTCTTTTTAGTGACAATTAGCAATGGTGGTTTGCCAACTTGTTTAAAATCAATGTAACTGATGTTGATCTTCAATTAATTTAAAAGAAAATAATGATCTTTGAGTAAAGACTCCGAGCTTCATTTAAGTAATACGATGCCTTAATCATAGAGTTCCCTTAGCAACTTGTGCAAAACAGGATATCCAAAAAAAAAAAATCCCGCCCATTCCAAAATTACTTGCGTGCAATGTTCAATTTACTCTGCAGGTTTAAAATTGAAAATATGGATATCCTAATTGAAATTCAATTGTTTTATATTTTTTTAAGTTGTCAAGTGATGAGATCAATTCATAACTATTAGCACTAGATTGAATTAATGAATCCAGTTGGATTTGAATGGCAATTGCGATCACGCATTGGGCTATTTTCAAAATTTTCCGAAATTTTCTGTAAACATGGATAACATGAATTATTTTATTTAGGAGTTCAATGAACATTAAACGTTTCATATATATATTTTCAAGGAATTATGCATTGAGAATGGTTTCCTGTTTCCTATATCCTTTTCTTTAGCTTCGTTATAACCTTAGAATATAGCAAAATTAATTTCTATTAGTATTTTATTATGAGCTACGTATATTCAAAAATATCAATCACTTAGGGCTTCACGAATTCATTATTTTACCCAATATACGAATCGTAATATCATTCTTGGTTAATCGACATACGTGCACAATTTAGGCACCTTATAAAATTTCGGTTTAAACATGTAGTTTTAGATTAGTAATACTTAATCAAACGACGGCCTTGAGTTTATTTTTCCAAGCATTTCTAGGAAGCAAAACACAAGTGTGGATATTGAGTACAGCACTTGAGTATTTTAATACGGCACTGTTGATTTTCTTTTATGAACGGCATGTAAATGTAATAGCTTGATGTTAGCGCTTTATATCCTATCCTTTATCTGTTTATTATCAGAACTGCCTTCGTTTAATAACCAAATAAATTCTCAATTATTTTTATAATGGAACTTGTTCGCTTGAATTCGTAAAATTCATGATGAACCGCGACTTTTGATTAAATTTTATGAATTTTTTTTAATTAAACGAATGATCACAGAATTGTGGAGTGCCGATTTTTGGGCCACTTACTAAATTGCCATATTATTAATTTATAGCAGGTGGTTAACTTATTATGTAATTTATACTCAAGAGTCGTGTACTTGTTCAAGTTTACACGAGGCACCTAACTGGCATCTGTCAGGAAAATAACAATGTCCGGGATGCGTTTATATGTATACTAGACATGTACTTGGGGGAATTAGATCGCATGACTGAATTACGGAATTGCCGCTGTTCCAATGTGGGCGTCTCCATCTAATACTGAACACAGTATATTGCATATATTTGTCAACAACCTTATGGCTGCATTATTTGCTGTAAAAACACTCTTAAGTGGACAAGGTGAATAACAAAAAAGCAACCCTAAAATCAATAACGTTTTTCTAAATTTTTACATAAAACGAATTTATTGAAATTCAGATCCCATACCTTGACCGTGCAGTCATGTCATTATCGAAATATAGCCTTAGTACTGTATACAAGAATTTGTAATATTAGCACATCTGCAAATTAATATAAAACTTCAGGGGCCGCTTATTGAACCTTTTCCAATTTCGTCGCTTATTATATCCTGTTTTAATAATTTAGACTGAACATAATTTAATTTGTGATTAGTCAGTAATATATGAAAAGCCACAGGAAATTGTCTGAGTATCACCATGACCGTAGATTTGAGTGCCTACTATAGCTATAGGCAATGATTAAATACATGCTATCTGAAAATTAGGTTTAGAGGCATAAATTCAAAGAGTACACATTCTCATAAGTAATATACATAAATTATGAAATCCATTATAAAAGCTACCAAATAATTTTAAGTTTCATATAGTTTTTAAATAGTTTCATACCTTAAACTATCAGAAATAAATGTAATGGATTTACCCCTTATCATGAGGCATTTATATACACCTACTGTATATAGGGGCCATTCAAAAAGGACGTCCTCAAGAAGGTGTTTGCTTGCATTTGGACACCATGTGGAAAGGGGAGAGGGAGTAGTGAGTAAAAAGTAAATGTAGTTTCATGATGATGTTTTTTTTGTATTCATCTGGGATATTAACTTCAATAGAAATCGTGTATGAACAAAATTTGATCCACTATTTAACAATCAATGGAAATAATCTGCTTAGCAGAATGGACAATACATATATATTTCATTAGCAAGAGATTTGCCTTAAATGAACTATTTATGGCAATTAGCTTAGTGCCGAGTATCTGCCAGGTTGTTATCCTCAAACACATTTTGGTATATTTGAACCGTATTCTTATTTGGAACAAGCCTTGCGTGCATTGCAGTTCTTTCGAGAATTAGATCCCAGATCCCGTATTTAATCCCATTACCTAATAACAATGTGGATCACAAGCTTTTAATTTCACGTATTTCTTCTACCATCGTGCTGAAGATGAACCTTTTTTATGGATGTAATGCGAACCAATTGACGGGAAAGGTCGTTAAGGGCTATACGTTTCCATTGCTTCCGTAATCTGCCCCATGATATGGGCGAGGCATCCTCAATTTATGATAAGTGCTGATGATCATCTATCATCTCGTATACTTCCGCGTGAGTTCTCTTCCTTGGATTCATTTTATGGCATCTTGTTATTTCGAGTGTGTTGTGGAAGCACCTGCAATATACGGGAAAATCCAACGGAATGTGTGTTCTTCTTGGATATATTGACAACAATTACGGTTTGGAAAGCCGCACATTCATATAAACTGCACCATTTCTTTCATCATTATACGTTTATTTTATGTTTTCTCCAATCTGCCATGAAAACTTGACTACTTAAAAATGAATAAAATACAAGATATACGGTTTTGAGACAAAGTCTGACGTGAACTTGCCTATTATGGAGGCGTTTCTAACCTGTAAGGATTTACTCGCATAATATTTTCCTAAATGGGTGGAAATTAAAAAAAGATGAACACAATGGGAATGAATTCGTAATAATAAACGAGACGTTTAAATATACAGTATTTCTATACCCTCTTTCTAATTGTGAAATCTGCAACGGTATTCGAAGAACAATGCCAAGTAGGTTACGTTATGTTATTTTTGTCGAAATGCAATTAAGCGAAATTAACAATTTATGGAAACAATGGGTCCGCCTCCAGATGGCGTTGTAATGGCTAGAAATTCGGCCATGAACAACAGTCCACATCGAGCATCATATATATACTGTACAATTGTATAGGTGTATTTTCTTATTCCATTACTTTCAGAATTAATGTTATAAGAGACACGTATGACATGGTGCAACCCAGCACAACATGGAGTTATAGTGGAAAGTTCACAGCTTGGGTGTTTAACATATGGTTTACCAGTCATGCATATTTATTAAGGAAGATCACTTTGTTAACTCTTAATAAACCAGACAGATGCTATAAGATATTTAACGTCATATATACAGCATATGGCAGTGACCAGAAGGGTGGGATGAAAATGATGTACGAGGGTGAAGATTCATAGACAAATATTGCAGCCTAACCCAGATTTGCAGAGGACGGTAACTGTGTCAGATTGTCATGAAACCTTCCGAAAACAATTTGGTGTGATCGATTATTTATACGTGGCGTATGAAAACAACGTTTTTTTGGTATTTCCTCGGGCTTCTAAAAGCACACCTAGGCAATAAGTATAATGGACGAATGACAGGGCATCTACCATGTGTCCACTTAAAACCAGACCTATGAAAAACATTGTCCATGAGATGTGTTGATCACTGCAGTTTATGACATATATCGTGTTATTGTTATATTTTGTTTCAATCGATTTTCATACTCGTATATATACAAGTATATATCAAGTCGAATTAGTAAACATGACCAACAAAAAAACAGAACCTGGTGTTCGCTGTTAGTTTTTGGCAGAAGCTGCACGGTTTTATCGTAATTCGTGCATCATTGGCCTCGTAGTCTCGTTTATCTGAGTTAATTAAAAACAAAGCTCTAAATGCGAATTTGCAATATCTGCCAACTTTTGCATCTCTGGAAGAGATTATGCAAATAGGAATCAAATAAGATGCTATAGTTGTGAAAAAATTGAAAATGATTAAGCCAGGCATAAAAAGATGTGCTTATAGAACTTGTAAATGGGATTAATCAAACTATGTACAGCATATTCATTGCTTGCATTTTAATATGCTTCTGTCATGTTAGAATATCATGCAGTATACAGGTCTACTGTACATTCTCTCATCGTCAACAGAAGAAAGTACACCTGCATCTGTTTCTGTTTCAAATAATAATAAATTAATCTTATTAGTATTGGTGAAAGTCAAGGTATACTATAGTGATATACTTGATCAATGTATATGCGTTTTATAATCTCTAAGTTTTTACGAGCGATAAAACTTGATTACTGAATTAAGTTAAGCTACATATTATAGCGTTTTCGTATTGTTTTAAACAATAAAAACCCCGCATTAACTTTTTGATTAATTTTACTAAAATAAATGCATTCTTATAATTGACAATAATAGAATTTTTATAGTCGCCACTGCGCCATATGCATAATTTCAATAACCATATGCATGTATGTATAATCATTTTAATTATCACAATTTATTATTCCATTGTAAATGCATTAATATATCACATCGTAAATGAATATTCATCTGTTGGTATTTCATAATAATGCTAAAAGTTTATACTTTAATCGTTTATAAGCCAGGTTGAGCACGAATATTAATAATAATAACTGACAAAACAATAAATCTGAATTAAGAAGTGTTTTCAGATAATTTTCAATGATTTTATTAGGACGTTTTCGCCTTTCAAGTTCATATATTGCTTGTTATTCGTTAATGTTTTTTTATTAGTTAATTATTTTTGTGTTATTTATTGTGTATGGTCGGGATATTATAAATCTTGGTGCTGGTGCTGGTTAAAAAATAACAATTAGCAATAGATATTCAGTTAGTTCGTATAGGCTAAAATAAAGTTATTGTGAAATTAATCCTGACATCCAGCTGGGACCCCTAACTGTGAAAGCTTTCAACATTGAGAAAAGCATTCTCTATATGGCTCCGATATCCAGTTGTACCATTGGTTTGTGAGATTTACTTTCCCCACCTTTCCATTTCTTGATCTTCAATCTCAGAGAGGGTTATTTCGAGGATCGTTGATGTTGTTGTCCCAGTAATTGGCTAACGGCTAATAGAAACGAGGGCAACAACGTTATAAGAAACGTGGGTTTTAATCCACAATGTGGTATTCCATTCGACAGGGAATAACAATTTGTAGATTGTTCACAAAATGACATACGGCATGTTCAACACCATGTTCAGGTGTATAATGAAGAAAATCGAGGTTTTTCCCCCATGTTTTGTTAACTATTAATCCATCCTGAAGGTGTTATTCGGAAGAGTGGTTCGAAGAAGTAAAGGGATTTCCCATCACATCTATTCCCAGTAATGGAAATCAAATGTAATTGCAATATATCTTTGCAATGTTACAATACATGTATTCGATGTAGAAAACGTTTATCATGAAGGAACATGTGTTTTATTGGCTATACAGAAGAAACCCTCTTAAATGCATTCTTGTTATCCGTCTCTTCGGCTTAACCGGCGATTCTGTAAAGAAAAAGCCTCTAAACTGTTTTTGTACACAAAAATAACTTGGATACACTTCTGCAGTAACTTTAAAAAACAATATATTTTATAAATATGTTAGTTACTAGCCAATAGGTTTTAAATAAACAAGTGAATATGCTACTGAATGTTTTTATTAATATTATTGTATAAACTTCGGATTAACCATGCTAGTCTCTTACTTAACCTCCGGTTAATTCCGGTCTCTGCCAGGACAAATGAGAAGGGTTCTACTTTACATAATTCTATTAAAAACAACGTTTATTTCATGTTGAAGTTGTTTATTAATAACATGGTTTCTTATATCCCAGTTGGGTCGAGATATACGTATTGAAAGCAACGTAGCTAATTTGTATTTTCTTTCGTCGATTTTGCTCATTTCACATTGCGCATATGCGTAGCGTTAGAAACATGAATATTGAATTGTTCCATGGGGGTTTAGCATTCGCCAATTCATTTAAAATACAAGCTAATTAAAACACAAGTGCAGAATTAATCTTTGGGCAGCTCTCGCTGCAACTCAATGTAATTTTCAAATGTTGTTTAGAAACGTACAGGGAAGTAACAAAAATCTTGCCATCCATGAAGTTGATAACTATGATTTTACTGTGAATGTTGTCAAGTTTCCATAATTTGAGTTTATCAACATTGTACTTTACAATTTTCAATACCCTGTTCAGCATATTGTTTTGTAATTGGAAAAGGTTTCAAGTCCACTATTCCTTTGGCTTTGAATTATGACTTTTAAAATGTATACTTCTGGGTTCTTATGACGTAATAATCATTAGTTATGAACATGACTCATAGCGGATAGATTGCATAGGTTTTCACCATACGAGGATATTTATAACTGGATATTTATCACATAATGTGTAGTGGTCGTTGCTTATCCCAACCATCCATAGGTGCACGTTTTTTTGAGAATATTTGCATATTTATATAATATTGTATTTTGGCGAATGTAACAGTTCATAAAAACGTATAAGCATTTACGTCACGTCTTTATTAACTCTATGGCTCCTGGGCATAATCTCATCATCCGGTTTTGATACAGCTTACATAATATCCACCAACTATTGTGAATCACAATATATAGCTAGGAAGAAATACGATGTCATTCACAACAAAATCCCCGTGGTCATATGACTGAATCCCCCCTGCCTTCCTCGATATCCTGCATACATTACTGTGGCCTATTTTCGGGAATGTAACGAATTTAAATCGTTATTTTTGCCCGTATTATCATACGTGCATGTTTATTTTAAACGTGTTTTCTAAATATACATACGTCTCACATTTCTTTTTGCTTACGAAATGTTTTTCTACCCATTTTTTTATGAATTTTTTATTTTTATTTTGCTGTCTTGAAGATTATTTTTGTATGGTGTCATGCACATAATGCTGCATTCTACATATTTTATATCAGTTTATTGTGATCTGTATATCATTTGGTGTTTTTTGTATCTATCCGTCGTGATGCGTATATCACTGTTAATGCAAAATTAGACGAAATTTGGAGTTCGCGACTTTTTCGATTATAATTTATGGAATTACAAATTTGCAGCATCCCCATCACGAAGGTATTCAGGGTCATTTCAAATAAGTCGGAATGGAAGAATATCTAGCTACTACAACAGACTTCTAGGTAGAGTATTCCTTGACTTCCATGCTGTATTCTTCTTGCACATGAGTAACTCCGCCATTAATATTCATTAGTATATTGGAAACGAATTAAGATATTACGAATACGATGTAGGATCTTACATTTATAAACAACTCTTAATTTTTCATTAATTTGTCAGTGAAAAGAGGGTTACAACTTTGTAACTAATAATTTATCCCTAGTCGATAAAATGGCAGACCTTAGCACTGCTGTTAATACCTGTTACTTTATAGAAGCTCGAATCAATAGCCTACGCTTACGTAAATAATTCATACGATTTTTGCCACACCCTTTAAAATTTGCATATGGATCGATTAAACCCATTTAAAAATGCAAGAGTCAAATTGCACTACAGGGACTTATTATTATATATACGTACATGAGTATATCAATTAAGCACGCGTGATTGCCTCGTATTAAAATAATTAACCAATTCCATTGTTTTTGATTTACACACTTGGGTGGTAAGAACGCATTAGACACGTTTAAACTAAAAAAATATCATTACATACACTGTATGCTCATAATTATCATCAGAATGATTGATGAGAGGAGGCCACCTTTATTTAAACAGTACTTCCAATATTTCCTTTACTCGCATGATGGAAGGTAGTAGTGAAAAGGTACTTGTAAGAGTATCACTACATCATCTGGATTGATAAGTCATCATCCGAGTCATGAGACCGAGTCAACAGAAAGTAATGAGAATGACTTACATCGTTCACTTTTGAGAAGCATGAGTTTTGATTGAGTACGCCATTTGCGAAGTTCAGTTCATTAGAGAACACTTTTCTCCAGGAAATAAATGAAAGCATCACCTGAGTTAATGTCATTTTTGTGCGTTGAAATATAGTAGGTATACATAGTAATAATTGGCTGACTTTCTAAATATTATGTTTAATAAATTTCAAAGTAATTTACTAAATATGTAATAAGTGGTCATGTTCTATCTCTTGTCCATCTCTTCAATCGGTAATACAAGAGTTTTAAATTAGTCCAGGTTGTTTTATTACACTTGAATATAAAAAAGAGAAACATTGAAAATATATTTCTTCTTGAACTCTATGTGAATTCAAGCGCAAACATGCTCGTCTCTGAAAATGCCAAACTTAAAGTCGGTTAAGCTTTTCACGCTTCTTGGGACAATGTTTCCTGAAAAGTGAAATTGAAATCACAGAATGCATTCTCTATAATCTTCAGCATTTTTTTTTTTAAAGAAATCGGCTAAAATCATTTTTTAGCGTGGTGTTGGTTTTTTTTCTGTTTTTTTTGTGCTTCACAATACCCTTGCTGATTGTTATTATGTTTTATTCAGGTAACTGTATCAAGAAGTATGGCCATTCCTGCATGGGAGGTAAGATCACTTTTCTTTCTTATTTACCGTATACGTACTAAGCTTACTCGCTTTGCGTTTATTTTGCAATCTTGAAAATAGTGCGCTTAATGGGAAAAGAAAAATACCCCCTGAAGTATTTACACGCAACACGGGTATTTGTTTGGTAGGCGAGGAAATATCACGGAAAACTACATATTACGTTTTAGATAACAAAATCTATTTGATTCATGTTGGTGAATATTCTGTTGGGAATTTGATTCGCAGTTTGCACGTGTTTCCTCAAACTGTTAATATTTGTTTCTTTGTTTCTAACACGCAAAACGACATGTATTTTGAATTTCTACTTAGTAATTTTTCATATGAACTTTTGGAGTAACCTTGGCATTAGAATATGCTAGAACTTTAAAAGCTAAAAAAGCTAAAAACAACATACTATTTATACTGCACATGTACTTAAAGTGCATACATATTTTACATGTTAAAATTATATTTTAAGAATATGAACATCAAACGGTGTTACATAATTAATGTATTGTTCAAGTGAATCAGCTGGGAATGGTATGTTTATACTATGTTTAAAACGATTTAACTAAATGTAATTTGACTAGATTAGGCTCTTGTGCTTTAAAAATCCTACCTATACTTTTTCATATGAACTTCTGGAGTAACCTTTGCAATAGAATGTGCTAGAACTTTAGAAGCTCAAAACACCATACTATTTATTTATACTGTACATGTACATACTAATTTACATGTCAAAATTATATTTTATAAATATGAACATCAAACGGTGTTATTACATAATCACTCTACTCTTCAAGTTAATCACCTAGAAATGTTATGTTTACATTATGTTTAAAATAATCTAACTATATGTAATTCGCTTGATACTTTCCAAATGGGTCAAAAGAGCAGGTTTATTTTTCAAAACTTCCCAAAAGATGGTATGCTTTATTTTCCAAAGGAAATTAATACAGATAGTAAATCTATGATTAAATGGTTTTTGATAAAATGGCTTTAATCATAGATTTTTTTAACACAGTGTGTCCTACTATTTTTAGGAGCCAAATAATCAATGTCAATTCTCTTAAAACTCCATATTACAATCGACGGAAATTATTACTAATTTTTTTCTACTCGAGTGAGCATAATAAGACGAAAAAAGATACCCTGCTAGTTCCAACTCAAATAGGTTTTTCCATGAATGCGGGTTTTATCTTTAGCTATTTCATTACGTACGCATCTATCGATTTGATACTGGTTACGGTTAGCTCCGATGTTGCTTCAGGTAGTATTTGAAAGAATAGAATCATTCTTCCGTGTTTTGGCAATTGAGCAATTGTGACGTCAATACGTCATTTGCCATTTTCATGACGGCTACCTTCCGACAATAATGACGACAGCACTATGATGTCATGTCAAAGGACATATACAGTTTGACAGTGTGGTTGAAAGCTTTGCAGGTGGGCTACAAAGTTAATGAAACTTTTTTTGTGTGGACAAAGTAGCACCAGATCCAGAATACAAAAACTTTCATGAATGTATGTCTATTTTAATACTGCATTAATCATCCAATGAAAGTCGATTACGTCTTCCGTTTTTTCGTTTACTTTTTTTTAAACAAAAACATTTCTAGAAAACCTGGCTTTTCACTCATTTTACATTACTCGTCATGTTGGAAAGAAGGGGTTTTTGTACGTTTGGCTCTAGTTGGTAATTGAATGTCAGACTAGGCTTTCGATGCAAGAAACTTGTTATCGGGTTTGGCTAAAATTTAAAAGCGCTTAAATTGATGAAATTGGATCGATATCGCCATTCATTGTCGAAGGATTAGGTCTGACAAAAAGGTTAAAAAAACAGCAAACAGGTAGAAAAGTAGAGTTTATTTCAAATGAAAGTAAGACAGCTGTCTTTTTCATAAATGTGGCTAGAGAAAGCTAGATCTAATGGCATTGTATTGTGTGTCCTGAACGCTTTTCTATTCGAGCAACTGTTCTTTAATGGTATTTCTATTATTCAAACTTCGATTGCAATAAATGTATCGTCTTAAAAATAAATGGTATTATATAATAAAAGGGACTTAACTTTTAAGTATAGTATTGGGTATAGTATCCTAAAATTCTAAATCTCATTGAAGTGCCCCTATTATGTGATGCACTGTATTGTCATATATACTATAATGGTATATAATATTGCAAAATAGGTGAATTGTGAAAAAAAAATACAGCATTCATCTTCATAATTCATGCGATAATCTTTTCTGTCAATTTGCACGAAAAGTCCACACACGAACTTATTTTCTGTCTTGAGAAGCTAAAAAAAAAAATAAAAAAAGCAAAAAGTTCTATGTTAAATTTCACATGCCCATACATTTATATAAAACGCATGTAACTGTAGAAATAAACGAATCCATGATTGGTTTGCCCTAATCTTCTAGAGTTTTTACCCTTTTCGCCTCTTTTGTTGAAAAAAGGTTTAAATAAAAATTTCTTTGAAGTTTCAATTTACTATATACGAACATATTTGTAACAGCAAAACCTTATTCTAAATATAGAAAAAGGTTTAAATAAAAATTTCTTTGAAGTTTCAATACACTATACGAACATATTTGTAACAGCAAACATAAACCTTATTCTAAATATAGATGCTGATGTTAGCTGAACTCTATATCATACCAGTATTTTCCATAAGTGCTTACGTATTCTTTCGCAAAAATTGGCAATATACACATGGTAGGAAAATGTTACCATTAGTTTTCTTTATTCGTTACTTTGATTTCAATGAAAATTTCATCGTATATTTTCTTTTTGATGCCGTTGTAAAGATAATAAATTGCCTTCAGTTTTATTCTAAAATCTCCTATGCTCATTCAAAGAAACGTTCATGTCAATTGTATTCAGTTCTTTGAAATTCTAATTCATCGAAACGATTACTTAGCTGAACTAAAAAACGTTAAGATTGTTTTCTGAAATTTCAAATCATTGACAAATCATAACTTGTCAAAAACACTCGGATTTCTGATCTGAATATACCATATACATTTTCGTTTAAAAATCATCATGGGCGACTGCTTGCTTTTAAACAAATTAAGATTGCCAATTTCTGTTTATATTAGAAGTTCTATTTTATAATAATGACAAAATTCATTCTGCTTTTACATCGATAAAACATAATGGAAAAGTAAACTGTTTAATGTTCACTATAGCTATTGGTTTCAACTTTCAGGTCATGGCAAAAGAACTCAGCTTCCTATTCTACCTTCGTATTCCCTAACGTCAGGATCCACTCAATCAGGTTACATCCGTGAAAAATATCCATATAGTAAGGTGGCGTCTAAGCGTAGGATACCTACGTCATTGCGCCGTGGGTATACCGACCAAATGCACCAGAGTGATGTGAGGTTCCCCAAAATCCAAGTATCACCCGATGCAGTTGATAATGGATTTGCTGATAATAGGGGATTTAGCGCAGGATTTTTTGTTGCCGATGGACTTGATGACTTCAGAGAACCTATCACCGCTGACATGACATTCACTGATCAGGGATATAGGAGCGAACGATTGGCAAAGAATCGACTACTTGAAAAAATTCTTTCTAATATGGTATGTAGTCGCCTCTTCCTTCATCTAACAATGTCTTTATTCACTTCTTCATTTCCAGAGGCTTGAAATACCTTAAGTTTCGATTATAACTCTCAACAATGAGAACATACAACATGTCCCATATATAGCAACAAACTTTACTCGTACTTTAACTTTCTGCGTTTTGGCTTTTTGAAATAACAAATGGCGTCTTTTTTTTTTAAAAAAAAATGTATACATGTTGTTGCAAGCAACAAATACACGAGTTGAAGAGAATTGTTTTATTAATTGTGTAGTACAGATTAGCTATATCTTAATAATTGACTTCCAACTTATCAATGGAAAATGTCTGAAATTGAAGGTGTAAGATTTGATAATGTATTCCCCTCTTTATGAATTATGATTTTAACTCAATCAGGGTTTTTATCCCAAAATTGCATTGGTGATTCAATGTTTTTTAGTTCTCCACCAACTCAGAAATTACAAGTATCTCAAAGTCAGGACATTTTCTTTTTCTTAGTTTCTAAGTTAGTTTTCTGAGAACTGCAAACATAGTGCTATTTAAGGATGAACTTGTAAACAAGTAAATTTAGATTTTCTATCCTTTCCTGAATATTTTTCTCTCATTAAGTAAAGAATCGTGTTTTCTGTCCACTTAAGTTTACAAGATTGTTCAATATGTAAACTCGAGCCGTTTTAGACGATCTTAGCAATAATTGCACTATGCATATTCATGAGGAATAATGGTATTAAAGCATATTCATTATAAACTCATTATCTGGGTTTTAAGCGTGAACTTCGACAAGTACGCACTCTGCTTTATACACACGATGATCAAAATACCCCTCAATTTGAAGTAGCCATAAATTCTAAAACATATCCATTACTTACCTATACATTCTTTTTAATTCTTAGGTTAATCTCAGGCGACAACCCTACGACATTGCGGAAGATGAAGTTGACCCTTATTAAATTACAAATTGGCAGGTTATTGCTAAATAATCCATCCATATTCATACAATGGTTGATGTCATGGAGCATTCTCTTTCAAATAAAATGTGAACATCCAGTGATTTGTTTAGTGATGAATTTTGTTTGTAATAAACGCAGAGTCTAAATTTTGTTTATTTGTGTTGGTTTTGTCCACGTAATGTAGGTAACATGCGAAGAACTATCAATGAGGTTAAAATTAGTGATCTACTAGAGCCTTGAGGAAGTTAAAATAGATTTAATTTGGGGAATAACCTATAAAAACACACACGTTAACTTCCGAGAGAAATTTAGAGATCATCCTCAGAATATATATCGAGGAAAATATATTTATCAAAGTTGTAAATTTATATTTATTGATTTATAAATATGTACACACATACAAAACAATGTCAACTGAAAGGAGCAGTTGTCATTTTGCGGTAATATATTTCAGGACATATTCAATACATTTTGTATTGATTGTACTGGTCTTTATTACGCATATTAGTAAATATACTTTACTTTCATTGGTTTATCTAAAGGTATAGTAATCGTACGTACATCCAATTATAGCTTTGTGATATACGCAAGTTTATCCCAAAAAAGTGTATTTTCCATTACATTATGAGGATCTTAAAAATTTGACTAAGCAATGCTTCATTTATTCGCTTTGACTTTCTACATATCGTGTTATAATTTAATTAGACTATTCAATTTGCTAACATATTTTATCTTTCTTTCTTTCACTGGTTTTTCTTTAATATTTTTTAATTTTTTGATATAAGCGATCATTTAACGTGGCTAGACTGTTTGAGCAGGTTCAAACTTAACTTTTTTTTTCTTAACTTTCGGCGGTTCCTTTCAACTTAATTTCCGTTAAATTAAACGGATATCAACATTTCTCAACTCTGCAGTGCAATTTCCCCCTGAAATGTATATAGTTTGCTGTTCAATAAATTCGGTGATTTTTTTCCCTTGCTTTTTGTAAAACATGCAATGTATAATTAAATTCTGAATAAATTATTGATTTTTTTACTGTATTAAAATGTACATATCTACATAACGCAGCACGAAACAAATCCCAAAGTGAAATATAAATACTGAATATATTCGTTGAAATACACCCAGATGGAATTAGTTTAATCTATATTATCTCCATTTAATTCTTTGTCTTAATTACAACCTGAAGCATGTACAGGGTGTGTCGGAAGTAATATCCTATTGTGATTTAACAAAGTAAATCACTAACAAAATAACTTGAAACAAATTATTTTTATTCCAAATATACAAAAATTGTAGATTGCAATATACTTTGAACGCTGACTTGTTGTTTTAACGTGGATCTTAAATGTTGTGTAATCGAAAATACGAAATAAATTAGGCTGTATTACTGAAAAACCTCACAGGTTCATTTTAATGGAACTTCAACCACTCGATGACCATGTAAAGAATAAAGCAATTGCTTATTTTTATGTAAACATGGAACTTGAATCTAATTATTTGGAGGCAATTCGTGATTATTCATTCAAGCCACCTCTAGCTTTATTTTTTTGGATTTTTTGGACGTTTTCCAGGTATATTTGTGGTGCTACATTTACATATGCATGTTCGCAGGATCGATTTTGGTGCATATTTGATGTCCTCCACATCGCCATCCCCTAAATCCGCGTGTGACATGTAATGGTTCCTATTCCATTGTCTCGTCAACAGGATGCAAACATTTAATATTTTTGGCTATTAAACACCAGCCTCATGATTTATGAAGTATCGCGTGATTGAAGTAGCGAGGTACACAACCTCAACTAATGCTCCTTTGAAACTTTGTTGATATTAGCTCAACTTTGGCTTACAATGTCGAGTTAATTATCCTCCACGCCGCATACCGCGTTTACGTAGTATTTGCACCACAGGTTTTCGAATAAACTTAATGAGTGAATTAATTAGTATCGTTTGTTCACCATCTCGCACTTTAGCTTCACTTTGGTGGGGAATATATAGATTGTTGGCAATCACATTTGGCTGCATGGTTAGTTTTCAGTTTAATCGTTTTCCAATGGAAATCAGACAAATTTCATGGAAAATTTTGCCTCAATTCCAAAAGATGTGCATGTAGCTGTATACAAGGGTGTCAAACCACCATTGAATTACTTCTAATTCAACGAGACCAGAAAACAAAGCAATACAAGCGTTCCCCAGCAACTCACCACGATGCAATTCAGTTGCCGCACCTTTCATTTTAATAAGCACAAATCAAACCGCTTCAGCTTAATTATGCCTTGTCTACACCGACCGCAAAATGAAAATTTAAGCATAGCAAATTTGCGAAATTATTTCTAAAGCAACCACATAAAACGAAGCCTTTGATGATCTGCAGCAAGCAACACTAATCGTCGCGTGGCAACATAATTGCTGGCGTTTATCGAAAATGTTTGATTTGCGAAAAAAAATAGAGCTCGCAGACATTAATCTAATTCGATTTACGTGTTTGTTTTGAAAGGAATGAAGCGACGAATGGGACACCTTAAGTTTGCAAAATAATGCCTTGATCTAAGATATTTTGTAACAACATCTAATGAACCTTAATAAGTTTAAATAACAATATGCTCAAGTTTTAAAAACCCATAAACAATGCATTCGAGTTATGAATTTGCTTTGTATGCCATTTTCACTTTGGTAGAGGCTTTTTTTACACTAGCAAGGAATCCATAGTTAGTATGGTGCCTTTGAAATTTTGATATAACTAAAACGATATCGATCGTTTTCAATATTTTGTAATACAACACGTGTCATATATGAATATCAGAACGAACTACATCAACAAAATAATATTTACATTGAATTATTTAACTGTTTTCTAAAGGAGGGCTCCATACTGAGCCAATGTGCACTAATGTGCCATTCTGAGTACAGCAATTACGCCATTCGTCTGGTAACCACCATCTAATTTTAAGTATTTACAGCGTGATGACGTTTTCTGAGAACTCTAAAGAAGCCATTTGCTTCTGTTTTACAAGATGGCCACCAGGATTTGCAGAAACTGAAATAACAAGAACAGCCTCTGGTAAGTTTTCTGACTCTACTTTGAATTATGGTGACGGGCTGAACAATACAAAAGTGCACGATTTTTGTACTATCCACTCTTTGAGGTCTCTTGGCATTTATAGCAAACTGAAAACCTGGTTCATAGGCTGATTCCTAGCAACACAATTTTCAGCACTTCTGAACAGACAACAATCGTATGAATATACAGGGGCCACTCAATAAGGCAACCCTTTGAAGACTGATAAAATTACTTCCAAAATTGAAATTACGCTATAGACATTGAATTGGGATTGCATAGATGTTTTAAATCCTTAACAAATCATTCAACCATTTCTATGCGTGCGTGCACATTTCACAAAGCGAACATGAATATTAATGTTTAATTCGTACCTGGTATTTTTACGTCAAATCTCGCTTTTCCGTGCGTCGTGTACGATGCCTTTGTGATAGCAGAATTAATGAATGCCCCATGCTTATGCTCGTAATAGAGAAAATGGATGAACGTTGGAATAAATAGCTTGCTCAGCCAAGTGAGGTTTAGTTGGGACGATGTGTTTGGTTATACGTCATCAAAATGTCATTCCCCTTCCTGTAAACTCGCATTTCAATGCCTCACCTCTGATCAATAATGACTGGTTTCCATGGAGTAGTAAAATATAAGCATTAATTTAAGATTAGTCATGATACGAGAAAAAACATTCTCATAACAACGCTTAGGACACCCGGTATTTCTCAGAATTTTGTACCTACAAAACATTTTGAATTGTTTCTTGATGACATATACATAACATAACATCGTCAACACAGTTTTAAGGCAACATCAAACAAAAACAACAGTACTTTTTCAACATAACTTTTTTAATATACTAAACGGAATATCAGTACAATATTACATTATTACAGTCGCCTTTTATGGCATTAAAATTATAACAAATTAAAATGATATCATAGCTGATTTTATTGCGCCCATGGAAAAAAATATAGCTTAATTTCATGCTCCAATACATTAAATTAAAATTAAACGTAAGGATAAGTTTAAAAAACTCAAAAAATTCAATGCTTTGATACCATTAATGCACTAACATCACTAACTCGTAGGATTTAACAATTTCTGGTAGCAGTTAAATCATATATCTTTGCAATGAAAATTACGTCGCAAATGTTCACAATTTTGAATCTATAAGGTACTCATAATTGATATGCAACCATTTTTATTTATATATACAGGTGCACAACTACATATACGGATTTATGAGACAAAAAAATTCATTTCTTAATCGGTAATATTTTGTAATGAAAAGAAGACGCAAGCCATGGGAGAAAAAAAAACTATGAGAATATTCTCACCTAATTTACATAGGCTACATTGGAGCCATCTTGGAATAGAATAAACATTCTACGATTTGATAATAGTTTTATGAACCTTTGCAATAGAACTATTATGGAAATTTTTAAATTATCAATTAAACTATTCAGTATAATGTTGAAAAAGTTATAGTTTTATACTTTCGTCAAACGACAAATACATTTAATCATTCCCTTGCATGGTTCATTTGTTGATGGCGTATCAGGAATTACAATGAAAGCAGGTGTTAATGAAAATATGGAAAAGGGAAAGGTAAGGAATAGGCTTAACACGAGGATTTCACCATGAGAATTGGGAGAATTTTTTGCTTTACAAATTAAGGGCAAACTATTGTCGATTTCTTTCGTTGTTTTTATGTATGTCTCCTTATTTTTTGTCGGATGACGATTGGTCTTCCATTTCGTTTGCCTGTAATGATAGCAATTACGAACAATTATTAAGAGACATGTACAGTAGGTCTGCTATTTCGAAGAATAATTGTTACCGGTAACAATTAGTGTAAGCAGCAGTTGTATTTTCCTTATTCAGATATGACATGCTTGATAAACAAATTGGCAGGTATTACTCCAGAAAGAGATGGATTAAAAGGAACTTTCGTATCGGAAATTAATAATTTATCGAATAATTAAGCGAGTTTCAGTATCCAATAAATCAATACGAAATTCAACAGAAATTCTAATGTCACACTCCTGTAATTTAATGTGACGTGACATGTAAAATGTAGTTTCAGGCTAATATTAGCTTACTAATTAGGTCAGGTTTTTTTTATTATTTTTTAGATTCACTTCAATGCCACTGGAAAATATTTAAATGGTGACCGCAAAGCCACTGTAATACTGCTATATTCAAATGAAATGTATCCTACTTTTAAGATACAGTAAGTGCAACGTCGTGCTTTTAGCCATTGTTTAATGGCCAAACAAAGTAACATTTTTTATATTCTCCATTCACACAAATAGCCATGTCAGGAGAGGCTTGTTGCTAATGTCGTGTAAATAGCGCCTAAAGCACATTTCCTTGTTTGACCACTATTTTCAATTTAGCCAGGGTTGTTGACAAATGTAAATGCCATTCATTCCATCTGATGGAATTTATGTGAAAAATTCTCGTTAACGAACTATTTAACCCATACAAGACACAGTATTGAAGTGAGCCGGTTTTTTATTTGCATTGTCATTATTAGTGTGCTAATTAACAAAATAAGCGGATTGCGCCACAAATGTAAGGTCGTACTTTCAATTGGTGGTTAATTAATTGGTGGCATAAATTAATTGAAATGTCAAAGCGACTCCTAGTGCAAAAGTGCTCCACGAATATACGAGGAAATTTAAGATTTATTTTAGTAGCAGATTTTCAGAAAGGTTGTTGAACCAAACGTATTGTTACAATTACAATAATTAGAGCCTTTATCTTGCTTGAATATGGTGGGCTGAAGTACTTTAGCGAACAATTAAGTGAAGAATTGGACTACAATGTGGATTTCTGGTTAGAGTTTCAGAACTCAAAGTTTGCCTGTCGTGGGCGTTTCAACTTGAACGTCATTGGAGCCCTTATAGATTTTAGACGTCTGAAAACACAAGGTTAGTTCCAATTTTTTTTTCTGGAATGAGACTTCCTTCATGTACACCATTAAACAATACGTAGATTCTTAAGTTTAACGGCTAGACGTACACACGAATCAGAAATTTGCAGCATCGATTTCTTGAAAATCGCCAACGCATACACCAAATCAATGCGTTGATTTCGATTATACCTAATTTGCTTGACCTTTCAAACAATTTTAGTAATAGAGATTGGCCATGAAAAAATTAGCTAATTACGTGTTCTTTGTATGCTTTATCAATTCGATTTCGTAATATAGTGTAATCAAACTTTACCAATCAACATGTTGACTGGTTCTGTATGGTGGATTTACGTGCAATGACTTGTTTCATATAATGTTCATGTTTCCATCAAGTTGCCAATTTTTCCAAAAAAAAAATCGGAAAGATTTCCAAGTAAGTGACCTAAATCCATGTCAATGCGCTCGAAGAATTTGCTGTAGAGCATGTGGTTTTTGCTACTCATAATTGTCAATTAACGCATTTCCCAAGAGCAAAGAGCAACATCAACAAATGTGATTCAATAATTACCTTTCATATCAAATATTAATAACTGTTCGTTATTTCGTGTGGGAGAACCAAATGGAACAACGAAAACAGTTCATTCCCACAAAGTCATCACATTTTCTGATGAAAGGTGAAAAGATTATGGATTCCTAATGTCTCGTGGGTTGCAGGAACCGCAATTACAGTGATGTCAAATTCTACGTAAATGGAGGACATGTGATACGTGTAGGTCAGTGCCTACTTTCGAAAACGATGCCAATTTTATGGGCTCAACTAGTAGAAAATGTCGATGAACAGTACATCGTTACATGTAGGACTTCGCAAGAATGATTGGTTCTGAGAGTTCATCGGACTTCTATTACTAGAATATTAGGTTGAATACTATAAAATGCTCCAATCTAAACTTTTTCGCCAGAGTAGGCCAAGATTTTATTATTAATCCGAAAAAGGCAATTTGGGATCTTTCTTTTGTGCTGCCATGATAAAATATCCAAATGCTCCTAAACAAGGTTAGTGTGCCGACATTATTGAATCACCATTAAAAGTTTAACTACAAGTTAACTTGTATTACATAGTATGATGATCGATTTCGAAAAAGTTTTTATAGGAGCTGGATCCAGACTCCTTCTAACTTAAAATAAGTATCCCATAATGTCATATAACTGAAGATTGGCTATACAATTTTTTGAGAATTACACAAATCTTAAAAATAGCATACGAGATTACATTAGAAAAAAGGCAATTTGTGGATTGTTGAATTATTGATTTCTGAGCACTTGAGCAGACATTCGAATAGAAATTGTTGTATATTGAAATAGTTTTTCAAAGCCCATATAATTAATGTGAAACTGATGTTTATAACCAATATATCGCGTTCGTTATCAAAGAAGTGCAAAAATACGTACCAAATTCCTTAAGATTTTAAGAAGGGCAAATGGGATGCGTTTGCCATTTGCTGCTGCCATGTTTAAGTTCAGTGCACCATAGTCCCTAGAATCGTGTACGTTGGCTTCATATCGTGGATTGATGGGATAACGGGGATCTGTGATTTCTGGGCTAGATGATGGTGTTAGGTCTTCTCCGCCATCCGTCCTTTTTCCATGTGCTGAAATTGATTGATTACAAATTTATTTAGCTTTTTGTGTTTTTGCATTTGAAGAAAAACTTCATGTTGGCTTTTAATGAAGTCGCTAGTATTTTTGCAAGTACCTGAATTATAAAAAAATGCTACCACATGCTACCAAAAAACCAGCATTTAAAAATTACCGAAATTTAGCTTTAAACATCTCAATTTAAAAATGGATTAACAAAACATGCACACATTTCCATGTATTAACAGACTAGTTGAGATGTAAATTTTACGAACACCCTGTATGCTGGCGCAGCTACACAAATTAGCCATGCAATTTAACTTATGAATATTGGAGATATTCTCTAATTACCTCCAAAGCAAGAGTGCCCAAAACTCGAACATCCTCGCAAACCTATTAAAAAACAAATTAAAACAATTTAATTGCAATAAAGCCAGTTTTCTTTTTGACTTCCGAAATAATTGGACGATTTAATGTTTATAAAAAAACATTATGAAAGAGCTAATGAGCGTCATTTATAAACCATTGAAAACTTATTTTCAATGATGCAATTGATATCGTCAACATATGATTACCGTCAATGCTTGTCATGCATGTATCTGATATTAAAGCGCATTTGGCGAGTTGGATTGAAGTGGCTCTGCGATTTAAATAATTGAGAACGTTGTATTAATTAGGCCATTTCCTAAAAGATTCGGGCCTAAACCATTAATTATAGAACACACTTTTGGCTGAATGTTCGTTTTTAATTGCCTATATTTAAGTATAATTTTCTTTGCTTATTGCCAATGTTTAGCCGCAGTAATCCTTTATAAGGGCCGTGGGATTTTCTTCATGGCATTTTCATTTTACTTTCTCTTTGAAATGGATAACAGAAGGGATTGTGGGTGAGCTTGTAAGCTACAACCACAAAGGTTTATATCTTTTAATAATTTTTGAGATGCCACTTAATAACAAATGTGCCAATTAATTGCCCATTTATCTTCAAACCCAACAAGAGGATAGACGCTCAGTGACGTCAATTTTGGTTGAAGTTTGTAAGATTTGGGACCTTAAAACTCCGCTTTTGAGGACCGACACGAAATTACATTAATCCCTTCTGCCATCTTAACCCGATTCAACGCATATTTAGTTAATCCTGACATCAATCGCACAGCATGTTTTCGTCGTGGAAAAGTTTGCGTAGTATGAACGATGGCAGAATATGCAATTAAAATCCGCTTTGCATGGCACAGTGCATATTTACAACACGAGTTTTAAGTGGTGTTTAATTGGAAGCAAATTAATTAAGGTTATTGACTATATGTTATTTATAAAACAGGAGCGGATCGGTTTAACCCACGTGAGGCGAGTTAAGAGTTGCTGGCCAATCCAGGGAATAGTTTGCGTGCATTATTTTACGCTCCATATAAGCAATTCTAAAGCTTTAATCATTTCAGGAGAACTAATATTTGTTGAACTGGACAATTTGGATTCGTAATGATTTAGCTTTTTAAAAATTTGTGTTTATACATTTCTAAAAATACAGTAAAATATTGAAATGTGCAGTACATATTGAAGAATGGGAAGCTGGTTTGGCAACTTTAAAACACAATAAGAAATTTCCAATCAAGTTTTCTATGCCTTCTAAATTATGTATTTTATCTCATAAATGCATATTGAATGAAACTATGAATATATTTAATAAAACAATTCAAACTAAAAAAAAGGGAAAAGAACCAAATCAGATTCAGGGAAGAACAATATTAAGAAATACAAAAATAATAGATTTTTCTAAAATGTACACAGTTGTTTAAACAACTAAAAATGTCTATACTATGTAAAGAAAAAAATGTACATATTACATACTTATTTATTGATAAAGTAATTTTTAATTTAATTCTAATTAACAATGAATAACTACATCCTAACGAAGACCATTCAAGCTTAATATACAAAAACTGAGAAGTAAACTAAGATATTAACCACAAAAATTAAGTACACGCTTTTGGAAATCTTTTATAAACGTTAAAATGTTAAAACAAAAAATTCGTACAAAAAAGAATTGGATCGTGTAAAAAATGACAGTGTAAAAACAGAATTGGGTGTACGAACAATACGTGATATACGAGAAAAACAAACTGCAAATGAGTCATGTCGACGTGCGTTATTTCCTATCATTATATCATTGTTAAAATTGTTGACTAATGCAGTTGTCTGAATTTGGAATGAATCACACATTTCCGAGAATTTGATATTTATCAACGCTAGTTAGGCGATGAATGTTTCACCTTATTTCATATTGGATCATTTATTAAAATGAATTTGGCCCTCAAAGTTTCCTAATTACATGTCTAATACTGAATATGGGATCCCCAAAATATTCGTTAATCCAACGATAATTTTTAATGCAAATTAATGTTGTAAATATTCCCAAAAATCTGTGGTTATTTTTTCACTATATACATATATGCTTAGCCGAAATGTTTAATTCCTTCATTTCTGCATAGGTTGTGTTAGCCCTCATTAAGAATTGTTGTTCACAAAAACAAATCTATGGCTGGCCTGTATCATGCCAGAAAACCTCCTAACGACAGATCTCATCAGTACATTTACGGCATGTCAATATATTACCTAAGAATGGCTTTTGTAGTCCGAAATACTTCTTTTACTATTCCCTGGTGTATATTAAAACTTATGCCCGCAATTTGTATGGTTGCACTTAATCGGCTAGGGTGTTTTTCAAAGGGCTCCTCAGTTGTTTAATGGTATTTGTAATGTTTCTTTTCAACCAAGGTTGAGCTAAAATACTTCAGGGAGATGCAAATAGTTCATTCGGTTTACATCATCCTATATACATTAAAGGTTTTTCGAAATGTTTATCTTAAAAACGCGATGCATTACAGATTAATCAAAGCTGGTAGCTTATTTTTCATTAAAAAGGAACATTCTAAATTGCCATGAATATATATTTTGGAGCTATGTTAGAAAATTCTGTACAGCAATATGTAATGCTATTTTCGTATATGTAATACATATGCAAAGTAATGCAGTACATCTACAGGAGTACTACTTCCGTATTGTGAAAAGTACAATATCAACAGAGAAGAAATGTGAGCCAATACTGAATGGTGAAGAGGGAATACAACATCTTCAAGAACTCTTTTGCAGGATATAAATATTATAATACCCTTTTTAGGTAAAACCATATTGACACGGTGTTGAAGTTGGGTGACAAATGCTAGCGGTTGATTCTTGTGGCACTAAAAGTACACCACTCTTAATATTGACTGAATATTTGGCAAGAGGAAAAAATTGATTTCTCTGCTATACTTTTTGATTTAGCTTGCAATCTAGCCTACATCAGCGTGGCCTCTGCCTTTCCTATTTTTCATCCCCTTTTAAAATTGAGATCTAGATCTCTGGGTATATTTGCACATTTTGTATGCAGGATTCGTTAAATTTTCCTTCAAAGCCATTGTTAAAAATTCATAAGATTTGCAAAGAATCTTGACTAGGTTTGTCTATGTTGGTTGCATCGAACTTTTGATTTCCACGAGCTCAACATGGTAGTATTTGTCCTAGCTTATTGTTAGCTATGTTTTCCTTGTTTAAATATGAATTGACTCTACACGCATGTACTATATGTGTTTCAATCTTTGGATTTTCGCTTGGTTATTTGAATTTTACAATGGAGTCTCAGCGTTTCGATGATGAGAAATATTCATGTATAAATTCAAAACCCATGTACATACGATACTGCACCATTTTGTCATGTAATGGTCATTAAGGATATCGCATTACCAAAATTATGATGTTATTTGCTCTTAGGATATAGTTAGTAACATTTTATTTAAGGGTACGATGATATATATCGCAATTTGTTATTGTAATTTGTACAATAATTGTATACACGTATTTGTAAACTCTAGGTTTGGCCTTAATGCCCCTTACAGTAGGCAATCACTGATTACTCAAGTTATGCGTGTTTGCCTTTATCCAGGCGCTAAGTCAACCTTCTAAACAAAGCAAATATACCATCCTTAATTAAATTAGCAGTCCTTGAATCGATTGGCTCTTTATACAAAAAATTCAAATGTTACTGTTCAAATACAATATGTATACAGTTATAAACGTGCTATCTATTTTTAGGATAATGTTCATGTTTCCATCCATGTGTTCATCGTTTCCAGCAATAGATTATTTTCAACTGAACTTTTCCCTTAAACTTTCACAAACGTGGTTTTTATGTTTATATATATATATATATATATCTGTTTGATATGAAATATTTTGATGGGTAAACTTGTGATTTTCAAAACCAGATAAAAGCGTAAGATTTTAAATATATTTGCCTATAACGAAAGTTCGGCACAATGTACATGCATAACACGTTATGATATTGAGTTTCATTTTCAATTTACATCCATTTCATTGTATGATTGAATTTAAGATCTGAATTTCATTTTGATAGCACCATCGTGTAATATTATATTTGGAATTCAAGTATTCTTGACATTATCATGACAATGGCAAGGTTTTCAAAAATAATCTGAAAACATGGTGATTTTTTTCAAAGCTAGGTATATCATGAAAATCAAATTACTAAATCGCCACAAATACATTTTAAATAATATTTATTTTGCTTGTGGTATATTTTTCAGCTCTTATACGGAATTATCGATCATTATTTTAATGGTTGCGACATCCACGTCAGTGGACTATGTTTATGGAAATTTACGTTGGATATTTTAAACTACTGCATTACCACGAGAAAAAGCGAATTTGAATAAGCTTTTTTGTGTCTAGTAAATGTACATTTTATTTCCTCTTTATCCCTACGCTACTGATATAGCCAGCTGTTTATGAACGGTTCAGCGATTCAAATAGTTGATGCTATAAGCCTGATTTCTACCCGGCATGCTGCTTGTTAAATTACCTATGAGCTTCAACGTGTAATCATTTATTTGTAGAACGTCAGCTGTGCAAATTTTCATGGCATAATTTTATAGGGCTGCTCTGTCATTTACCAAACATAAGTTGAAGATAAAGCCATGAAAAAGCTATAAATGATTGGAGTTTTTTTTTTTTGCCAATGCACTTGTAGGTGTTAACTAGTAGCAATTTGTTTCCCTATTACGCTAATGTCGATGGAATATATTAATATTAACATCAAATAATCGTAACAATTGATAAATAAGAACAGTGTAAAACGGCTTGAAGTAAAAAACAACTTATTTAGTCCGTTAAAGCAGAACTTTGTGCAACTGAACATAAGTGTTTTAAACCAGCATATATTTTCGAAATAAGTCTACAAAGTTAGATATCTAAATAGAATTTTATAACATGGCATTATTAAACACGGGTATATTAAATATACATTGTATAATAATTAGGTTATGAACAATTTTTCTTCATTTTAGATATTCATCTCAGCAATATGAATTAAATTTATATATGTAAGCAAGATATCTATAAAATCCTTAGCTTATTGTACGTATTCCTGCAACTTTATCAGCTCAATTAAATATTAAATTTTGATTTGGCTAAGAAACCCATACATTATTGATTTGCCGATTTCGCAATTTTGTTTTCAAAACATATTTGGAACAGAAAAGATTAGCTGGCAAATAATTCAATAAGCAGTTGAAATTCTTTATGGTGGTTTGCAATTTGTAATTTGAAAAGATCTGCAGGATATGTAATACTATTGTTTAGCTTAAGTCATTTTTTCATTTAAAGCCATATTATAGCTGCAGCATGTATGTATGTACATTTGTTATGAACATCGATCAATTAAGATAAATTGTAGCATATTTAGCAATCCGCAATTGTTTTTTGTTGCTGTGGAAGATAATGCACAATTTAATCCATTTATAAATTGTGATCGATCTAATTTCTAAAAAGACATGAATGAGTATCATAAAATTGGATTTTGATACATAACTTAGTTGTTATACAATGATAGATTTAATAATATCTATAATGCTGTTATACTTTTAATTAATCTGAATTTCTAAAGTTTAAATAATTAATTTCAATTTAGCTCTAGTTACGTAAGCAGAAAGATTAACGGCCTCCAAACTTTTCATTCATGCCCAGAAACTATACATTATTATTAGATTAGCAAGTGATTGAATCTGACTTCAAAAAATCACGTGATATCAAATATGAATTGCTACTACTTCAGTCACTAAATTAGACTGTTTATTTTTATAACAAGATTCTTAAGTATAAAATACAGCAACTAATTGTCTTATTCCAAAAAGCAGAGGATTTTCTCGACAGCGTATGAAAATAAAAATGGCGCTAATTGGGCAACACAGTTTACAACAATGTCCTCATAAATATTCTCTGCATGTACACTAAATGCTTTAGTGTCTATGCAATTGTGTCTTACAATCATCTTTAACCCGCCTGAGCCTTACGTTACAAAAGTTAATTGCATTGTTCTTATGGAAATCCATAGTTATCGACAAATCTTGCGTCGAAACATTCTTGCTTTCGTATTTTTCTCACGATGCAAACCCAGTATTTTCACCAATAGGTCTGCTGAGATATTGAGCGAAAATAGTACAAGTGACTCTTGTAACAATTGCAGCAAATAAGCCGTGGCGTGAAATATTGTTTAAATCCGTTTTGACATATATGTATATGATGATTGCAGTTTTACTGCACGTGTCAAGATAAACCTAAGTCTTATTGGTCATTTAAATTAACATCCGATCAATAAGCGTGGGAGAAACCCAGGTGTCGATTTGCTGTGCAACCCGGCTTCTTTCAAACAATTATCCCAAACTTATTCCAGACAGGCTTTCCATGTACATGAGTATGTTTGAACAACATCCTGAGCCATCCCTGTCTTAACAGTGCATCAACTACTTGTAGTTCGAATGACGATGTATCCAATGGATTAACCTACAATAAGGATTTCAGAATTTAAATAGGTTCCACGTAATAGGGATTAAAGTCGCACTACTAAAGGTTTAATAAAGTGACTACATATTCTTGGCTCTTCTGTTTTTGGAAGCTTATACTAATGTAGAAGCTTTAATCTATTCCTGGCCTTGTATAATGACTATATTTGCATCATTTGTTTCATCGTAACTTGAACTGGCATCATCAAAATAACTCGAGGAACGAAACGTGCCTTATATGAAAGTGTGTTCATAGTCATTGTAATCATATGTCATCTGTTATAAAATTTCCATTTGATTTAGTGTCAAAACATACAAAGAAACATTTTTTGCTCTTTGTCGTCAAAATATCAGGTTTTGTCTTATAGGCTTTTTGACTAGTTTTGTGTTTCTGACTGCTAGGAGCCTCTTTACAACACTCAGATTTAAATGTTTGACTATTACTCTGAATTTTTCAGAATTCTAAGAAATGTACTTATTTTTCTTTACAAAATGGTTGGCATTCGTACTAAAGCCTATTGTGGTTTTAGTATGTCCATAATTCATATCTGCAATAAGCAGCGATATTTCATATCTTTGAATTCGATAAATGCCTTTGGTCTGTAGCACATCACAGAATACCAAACAATTTATTCTAGATCATATCTGAATCATATGCATCATTTTCGGCGAATCACTTTCTAGTCATTCAAATTCTGTTAATGATATCTGATAATACCTGCTAAATCCCAACATATATCTACACAACGATAACATTTTAAAAGCACAATTGAAGCTTAAAATTGCAGTTACATCTTTCCTATTTAGTAAATCCTAAATTTGGCAAGTTAGAAAGGTCCTTATCTGTTTTGGGATAGTATATCATGATGATGGCAACTTGGGATAGTATATCAACTTGAAAAGTGTTTATTTAGAACTCGAGTAATAATTAGATGTGTCAAAGTGCCTGTATTCATTTAATTGGTTGCAGGTGTGTCCTAATTGAAACCAGTCTCGATGCTTGTTTGCACGATATACTAAATTGCGAGCCTAGACATGTTAAACAAACAAGCAAATCAACTAGAAAAGCAAGGCACTCCTCGAAATCCGCCTCCATAACTTATTATTAAATCATCTATGTGGAGGACCTTAATTCTAAGTCCGATTCAAGTACAGTATGTTTGAAGTAGTATTTTATTTAGACCAAACAATTCGTGACTTGTATTAAAATGGAAGCTATGAAAGTTCTTCGTGCATTAGTAGTTTAGTGTAGAAAGGTCACTGATATTGTATCAAAAAGCATTTTCTAAACTTCTGCAAACAACTAATTAAAATGTGAGATATTAAAATTGTTGTCATATTATTATTTAGTTATAACCTAGCATACCGAATATAATATTAATATCCTCAGTTAGAATCGCATGGGAATTCCATTTAAAATGGAATGAGTGTTAGCCCAACATTAAAAACGAAAAGACTGCAAATGTAATAATAACACGCACGGGTTGTTATTTAAAAATGTAAGCGATTGGATTAATAACAGCAAAGATTAAATTACGGAAAATGAGATGAAAGCTTCATCTGATTGCAACTAGTTAGAAATCCCAAAGCCCTATTTAATGTACACTGGTAGATATACTGTAGTACATGTATTTACGAAATAAGCTTCATTGTATATAGTTAAATTGCAAATTCTAGTTTACAAAGTATCCAAAAAACGTTTTGCACAAGTTAATCGTCAGATGTTTTAAAGGTGAACGCATACAGTAAATGTTCTGCATGCCAAATAAATAGTCCTCTTTTGGTATTGGAAAAATAAAACATGCTTTATCATCTTTTTTTGCAAAATGTAGACATCTTAGCTGAAAACGTCAACTAAATAAACGACATAGTGACAGTTGATATTTTTAAATTTTGATGAGCTTTTCGATATTTCTCAGTATCGATCACCGGTATCATAGATATAATATCATTCGTGAAAGATAGAGCGAATGGTTTTATGAAACTTAACTTCAGGTATATATCGTGCATGTATATATCAGTGAAATCTCTAGTGGTCGTTGGCAAGAGTTCCATTTTTGTATAAAATATCAGCAGCAGGCTTATAAAAAGATAAGTGTGTGTATATTCAGCGACATTAGCTATGTCACACCGCTCTTAAGTACTCCACATCCATGGAGAACCACTTGGACGATGCACGAATTTATCATATGGAAATCTTGGCATGAATTTTGTATTCTGTCAAACTTGAGCACATGGGGGACTTGGCTTTTCCATCTGTTTCCAGCATTTGGGGATATTATGGCAGACCACATGTTTGCATCAAGTGTTTGTAGGATGTATGCAAAAGAGATAGAGGGTTATCTTCAAAGCTCAAGAGTGGCTCACGCACTCAAAAAATGTATATTTAAATAAACACGTATAGTAAGCCGATCTTTAACGTTTCCTATGAAATATAGATCCGGGGTACTTTTTTGAATATCGGACTAAACTATGTTATTGATGACTTAGATAAGCAATATGGTTCCAATGTTAATTTGCAATATTCAGTATATATTCGTAGTATATTACAGCAATGCGTGTGATATTTAAGTGGACATGCATAGCCGATTTAAGCAGATTATATAGTTGCATCATCACTGCTTTAATTTGTGCTTGCCTGTCCATATACTGCACTTAGGAAATCGTAAATTACTTTAAATAGAAAATTAAGTAAGCCGTGAGCTTTTCATTTTGACACCACTAAATTGGCCTTTTTATGGTTAATAAGCATTGCTCACTTTTTAAATAGCATTGTTTTCAACGTAGCCTGAACGTTCTGCTATATTCAATTGTCTATAAACACTACATTTCCGAATCATAAAAAATTAAATGCAATAATACATTAGCCAAGCATATAAGTTATTAAATATACCAAAGTTAATGAGGAAACAACGGCCGATACAATGTGCGGCTTAGTGACAGCGTGCAATTTCAGTCAAGTAAAGAGCAAAAATAAATAAATAATGAATTTATTATCTCGTAAATTTCCCTGCACGCTATCGTTGGTTCGTTCTATGTTAACCTTTAATTTAAAATTAACTTGAAACAATTTTCCTTCGCATTCGCATGTCTAATGCTATGTACAGTATAACATGAATGAATTACTTTTTTTTGTCCTCTTATAGAATTTCATTTAGTCCTTTCACGAACCTTGTTTTTATACACGTTATCAAAAGTTTCGAGTTTTTTAAATATAAGTTCTGACGTTTATTTGTGCATCGAAGCAAACTAAGTCAATATTTGATGAATATAATTTGGCTGTAATTCTATCAAATCATTTGGGATTACAGAATATTTGCTTGCTATTTTTTTACATGTACGATACGTTGACTGGTAATTCAATGTAAAGAAATTAGAAAGTTATTAGATGCGATCCAAAACACGTCGTAAGAGGTCACTTGCTTCACTTCGAATTGTGGGTGGTGTGGTTTGCATCACAGAGTTTTGTAAACAACTGTGCAAATAAGTAACATGGTTGTTCGCTTTTTCTTCAAAGCTAATTAATGTAAAGTTAAATCCACACGTCGCTATTTTGCATTTGCTAGTCTGGCTCATGGAAATGTAGCGTATAATTCCCTTTAAAGTTTGTTGGAAAGCCCTATCCCCAAAATTTCGCAACAAGCCCATAATAAGCTTACAACATGCTGAGTCAAAAAGTTCGTCACCACAAAATGTACTGGCGGGGAACTGTCGCCAAACTGCAATGCTTGCACTAAAATATAATGAGCTTTTCGGAGTTTTCAATGCTATAATTACGCGAATTAATAGCGACATAAGTACATTTGTGCCTCTTACAAGGAAGACGATGCTCTCGAAAGCATAGGATTAAATTAGAAATTGATCAATTGGGATTGCGCTCATTACTGCGTTTCGTGTCATGTTTTGTCACGTGTCTCTTGACTTTTCAGATTTTGATACGATTATCTATTAAGAAGGTATCGTCTCCCATGAGAAAAGTTTTTAAACGATATCTTTTAAATTGTCTTTAGGGAATTCGCTAATTGTTTCATTATATTAAGGATAAGGAATTTAATATCTACAAGTAGCGGCTAATACAAAATAGTATCAAAACACTTCTAAATAAGCACTATGCGTAATATTTAGCAGTATGAAATTATTTTTAATTAAATATAACGTTTTACGTTTCTAATTCAAACGTATGTACATTATAAAAGAGCTGCAACTACTCACAGATTTACTTTTAATTATTTTTCAGGATTAACATAAATGCATTAGATTTTAGAGATTATGTGCGTAACAATCCCTGACTTTTAATGTGTACTGTCTTCCACAGAATTAAAATTTGAAATTTATTTCCATCGTGCAAGGAAAAAAAATGGAAAAAAATTAACCCGAAAATCAAACAACTGTGTAAGTTGCCCGTTCTTAAATCTGGTAACATGCAATAGGCTACAAGCTGAGAATTAGTCGATGATTATTTATATTGTGTTGACAGCCTTCTAAAGTTAGGTCATTATATCTTCTTGTTAGCTGTGAGGATAGCCCAATGGACATGCTTTTTTATGGTCGATAAAATCAAAAACTCTAATCGCCTTAAAGGTGCCTATAATCCATGGTGATCTCAGTGAGGGGGAAAAGAAAGACCCAGTTATGGTTTTCCTCACAGATTCAGGACAGCTTGTTGTCAATATGTAGGTGTTTGTTTATGGCTGCACAAGCAAACAATGGATCCAAACTACAGCAGCATGCATGAATTTTGTATAAGGCAACTTTTGGCAGTCAATAATTGGAATCCTTGGCGATATTCTGTCCCATAGGTTCACAAGCCATTATCTGTAATCCTTGTTGTTTTCATATGCCATATTTTTAAAACACTAAACCTATGGCTTTGACGTGCTTATAATACTGTCTAAGCTAAACTTATAATGTGAGGGATTGACAACTCTAAAGCTAACACGGAACCTTTGTGCAAATATTGTTTCAAAAAATAAATTGAGCAGCACATTGCTTTCTTACAATTTCCAACTTGTCGTTTAGACGTAACATTGGATTTTTCATGTATTGGTGTCGAGAAAATTAAACATGGGTATTGATTTGGGCATATCACTTCTTTACAAATGACAACCTTAGAGTTTTAAAGCCTTAAAAAGTAGGTCGATAAAGGGAAGTTCAAGTATGATATCACATAGCAAGGGTGACGTGAGATGTTGCATGAAATATGGAAATGTCAACTATAGCTGTTCTTCGCAGATGTTATTTGCGCAGTCATATTTGGTCAAAAGTTAACCACTATCATAGCATTGATTGTTTCTGGATAAAAAGTTGACAGAACTAGACAAAGGTTGCCTAAAAATAAATATGCTGCGGTTGTTTGGGGAAAAAGCTATGTAGGTGGGTCTACATGCGATATGCAATTATACATGTATACTCGTTTATGTATCAGAAGATATAAGACCACGATGCTTTACAATTGAGCTAACAAAAATCCAATTTCCTTGGACATCATAAAACGTAGAATTCAATTTTGAGTAAGATAATTTAACGACACTGTGCACATTTTTTTTCAATCTGTTTGATTACAATTGAATCGTTTCAAACTACTATTTGAAAAACAAACGTTTGTATTTGTTGAAATTATTTGTTTCAAGCTATAACTAAGATCACTTTAATGTGGTGTATTCGTAATAAAATGATCGAGATTTAAAATGGTCAGCTTGTTTTGAAACTGTTTTAATCAATTTTGTGGATTACTATCGTTTGGACATTTCTTTTTAAATAACTGCTTCAATGCCGAATTCTCATGTACAAGCTTAAACACGAAAAATTATACATTTCAAAAACTTTCGTTAATATGAATAAATCTTATAACGAGCAATCTCTTCTACTATCAACATATTTTGCGTTAAATTCACAAAAAAAAATTTTATCAAAAGCACATAAAAACTGAAGAATTTTACGAAAATATATATTAAGGCAGTATTTGGCGATTTTTTAAACAATACTAGAAAATTTGGAATACAAAAATGGCGTAATTCCCATAAACGATTGAATTAAATACATTGTATATGAAATCTTGTGTTGAGTAAAATTTTAAAAATTAGAATTTCCCTGAAAGTTGGCAAACACACAATGCCTCCCACTTGGATGAACGCTATTAAATGTTTAACTTTGAATGCATTTTGTATTTGAACTTACCTTCGGCTTGTTGCGAACACATTATCAAAGTAGCCACCACGAAGATTCCCCTGACCAGGTGACCTGTCGGAACTTTTATCATGGACATAACTCAAAAATGGTCAACGACTTGAAAATGGTAACACTTTTCGAATGTTGCCGGGGAAGGTGAACAACTGCGAAAAAGTTGTCTGGCGTTCTGGATGATGTTCCCTGGCCGTTTGGTATCGTTTTATACGAATGTTGTGGTTTTATCAGAGAGGTTGATTTAAGGATGTGTCCACCTGCGTGGGAGCCTTGATGCAATGGATCAGCAATTGAGTCATCTAAGCCTGCCTATGTGGATGCGTGAATAGTAGGCGCCTTCCCATGGGTTGCTAGGGACTGGAGGTGTGTGGAAAACCAATAAGAAACTCCGATCCACCAGAATTTCACTTTTCCATTGGTTAGGAGGGTAATCAAAGTGGAAATCACACGAAAATGCCAACTGACGTTCAGGCTGCACGCATTTTGGCTCGCGTTTTGAATATAATTTCGAACTAAGTACAACATATGACCGACCTTATTTTTTTGGATTTTTTTTTCAAAATTAATTTGCGTGCTTGCGTGTTTGCGTGTAAACTCTGAAAATATAACCGCAACACCCTGTGATTTATGATCCTTTGTTTTTCATATTGGGAAGATATTATTTTAGGTTAAATCTCACTCTGATTATTGTAAAGCTTAATTATTTGCTATCCCGGGTTTGAATAACGAGAATGGGTGTGAAAATCAGTGCAATTCATTATAAGTTTTGTGTCTGCTGATAAGGATTTTTATTCGTTTGTGACAGGCATATATCGATGACCGAGTTATTGTTTCATTCGTGAAGTTGCTATGCCACCTATAGTCTCATAAGCTATATAAAAGTTAACAAATAGCATCAATAGAAAATTATATAACAGGACCAAAACTGCTTTAAGCAACATGACGAAGTTTACACGCGTTATAACAGTATTGACCATCTAATTTAATTCCGAACTAAAAAATAATGCTGGAGTATTTAGTCTCAAAATAGAAGAAATTTGATATAAAAGTATGATAAATATCGTTAAATTGGATAACTAATGCATTTTTAACAGGGCCCGGTTGATGTAAAATGGAATAATTGCATGACTACCATGCCTGTTAAAATATTTTAATGACATAGAACATGTAAGCGGCTGTTAATTAAACGCATACATTAGAATTACTCACAAATTAGTCTTTCTATTGTTTTGCAGTATAAAGAAGTTCAGAATGAATGATTTTCAGTTATATTTGCTCGAAAGATTTTCTGCTGATTAGTCGAGCATCGTTGATCGCGTCTTAATGTAAATATTGCTTAAATTAGAAGCATACAAAGAAACTTCACATCTAACGAAGTTGATTCAAAATCGTCTTAAAACAATCCAGTTTTTTCTCCATGACTCAACCAGACGAGTATAATCTATACCTTTCTAACCACCTCAAGCAAGTTCGGAAATAGCTTTTAAACAAATATGGAGTTCAGATACATCAAAAAGAGCAAAAAATATGGTTTTCGATTAGTACAAAAAACAGACTGATATGTTGGTACAAAGTATTAAGACCTCCATCAGCAATTCAGAAGGTGTATACAGAAACGTTATCACCAAATCACTCAGTTTCTAAACCAAACACTTGATATCAGTGACTGAATACTTTAAAATTCTTAACGTGCATCGTATTTGAAAACCCACTTTCACAGAAGCAAGAGTCGACTGTTGATTTTTATAATTTTGTTAGAGAATTAAATTTCCGATAAATGAAAAATTTAAGAGTGACGTACTATTTCCCTTTTGTCCGTATCTTTCAGTCAAAATGAACGTGAAACTGAACTAAATGTAAAAATCGATCGTAAGCATTCCCAAGTATTTTTCTAACTGGTTTCCAATTGTTTTCAAAAGATTTTAAGCACTAATTGGAAAATGGTAAACGTCGAGCATACGTTTTATTGATAGTATAAATACAGTAATTAAACCTTAATTACAAACTCCATAATAATCAATAACCATATGAAATTTGTGTTTAAATGCTGTACATATAATTACTAACTTTCGTGATCTATTAAATTTTACATTTGAACTACACTGTTCAATAATGTTATTCTTCTAATTACCTATGCAAATGCATAATTCGCATTAAAATTCAATAGAAAATACAATATACATTGAATGACTCTCCAAAACCAACATTTTTATTTACTTGAAATCGAACTAGATTTGCCCAATCGTACATTGAAAAATGGCAATTTCAAAAATAAGATACTAAGCTTGCAGTATCAGAGATATGATACTGAGTATTGAATAGCAGTTTTTCATAGCTTGACATCTTTCAAAAAATGTCTAAGCATTAAGCATTTTCTGCATCGTCATTTAAGAGTCGCTACTTTCTTTTCACCCAACATGTACATAATTGCTACATGATTATTAAATAACACTTGATCTAGATTTAAAGTCCTTCCCGCTGTCAATTTTGCAATTATCAGGTGCATCTGTCGCGTTTTGAATTGACATTATGTCATCGTGCAGATTACAAGAGGGACAAAGGTCTTAGTTTCAAGAGTTCTCGATGATTATCCAGATTTTTGTATATTTTAAATGACCTAAAATGATGAAAGACCCATTAAAAATAGCAATTGAAGAAGTTTATCTTCTCTATACGATTCGTATGCATTATTATAAATTTAACAACGGTTAACAAAATGAGCAGGTGCCAGTTTACGTAATCTAATGTCAATACTTTGCAATACTTAGACATTATGAATGACGTAATAAAATTCGTAAAACTATAATTTGTAGCAAAATATAATTATACTATTGATAGTAAAACTTGAACTTTGTTTTTATCAGTAAATTCGATGAAGGATGATAGCAAACTGACCTTTTCTTCGCTAAACCCGTCTGAATGAGTTGTGCAAAATACAAGATGGTTTACAGTTATTTATTTTCTGAAATGTTGAATTTACTTTGCAATTACCATGTCGTATGTTGCGATAGCCTTAAATCACATCTGAGAAAATAATTTGAAAACACGACCTGTAGAGTCAGTGAGTTTTATACGAAAAAGAAATATTTTAAGCTAAGAACACGTTGATCATTTTCAGTCAAGCTAACAGATTAACTAACTAACATCTGTTAGTAGCCCATTAAATATTCATTCATGAATAAGTTTTTCAGTCTCAATGTACTGTAAGTTTAAAATGATGATCGTAGACGATTTCCATTAATAGTAGAAATATACCGGTATTTTAAACAGACGTTCGCGCATGCCTTATCATTGGTTTTGACGGTCATCATTTCTAAACGACGTTATTCAGACACGAAAAAATGGCCAAATCTTTTTACCGCAACTTATATGCATGATAAACTATATGCTAAGGTAAAATACAGTATGTCGGTTATGAGCGTGTTGGAAATGTGGTTTTAAGACGCCCTTTATTGCCAAATTGTCAGCATGATGCAGCACGGTGACAATTCGTTATCCCTTCTCTCAGCCCCGGTAGTTTTTGTAATAGCAATAAAAAATCCCTGGCACGTTGCACAATATGGTCACAAATTCTATAAATGTGTCCTGTGTCCACAATGGCCATGTTTTATATGCTTTCGGGCAAACATGATTATTCATGGGCTTGGTCACTGACCAAATAAACCAGTGTGTATACACTAGGACGTGGCTTCGAGTCTTACGACGTAATGCGATAAAAGAATCGCGTAAAAGTTGGTAGGAAAAAAAGGTCATCATCATGCTTTTAGGTTTAACAAGATGCGATTACAACTAAACATTTCGTAGGCGTCGTTTGCAAGGGCCCAACACGCGTAATGCAAGTGTTTGCTTCATTGGAGTGCGTTGATGGCATGGCTTATTATTATTATTATTATTGCTTCAAACTTTACGTAATTAAAATCAGGCGAACAAGCGTGCTTAGAATTAAGCCTAGATTTTATACTACATTAAACATATTTTTAATTTTTAAAGTTTACAATGTCATAAAATAATCATTTTTAAATGTATACAACATAAAATGTAACTTGAATATATATATCCACTGTCTTTAAAGTAAAATACAAAACTTTTTATAACTTGAAAGCAGCTTAGTTTTTACAATAGTTCCATTGTAAAGAATAAAATTACAATGTATGTAATAATAATTCCAAGTCGAACTGCTGAGTTTCAATAATTTTGACTGAATATTTTTATTACAATTACACAAAATGCAATATTTTGATATTTATTATTTTAAGTACTAAATGAATTTGAAAATTCAAATTTTTCCATAAAAAAATGTATTTGAACTTTGCCTCGTAGCATTTGTACCTACAAATAGTTTTTATCAATTTATTTATATTCACCGATAGCTAAGTTGTTTAAAACATTGATTTAAAATCGATTACATTTTTCTATTGTAAATATATATCAGTAACTCGAAGTCTTAATCCAAGAACCTCATTTCTTCCTGATAAATAATATCCAAAATGAACTTTTGAAACACCTTAAGTCTGCCAATTCTTGAAATCGGCTATTGTAAGCCTTCCCTTTCCAAATTCAATCTTATTGATGGAAAGTTTGAGCGATTGTCTTCAGGGATCCATCTTCTGCTCCTGCCTTCGATCTATACACCTGCGTTCTCGTGATAAAAGCCTCCAGCTGCGTAATTCTGTTCAAGCAAATGGAAAACGTATCTGCTCGCCACCCTGTGAAAATTTGATCCTGCAATATTCTGCGCATTATTTACATGTAACTTTCTATCAGAGGCACTCACGCGCAAAATCATATCAAATGATTTAACAAGCATCGATGTACTAATAGGCTTTTATTTGATGGCGTTCAATTGGGATCGTATTTTTAGTTTTGGCTTTAATTTACTTTAGAAAATGAGGCAAACGCCTGTCGAGGAATTATTTCAATCGGCTATGGATTTGGTGTTTTTAATTTTCAAAGCTTAATTAGCCAGACGACGTGTGTCATGTAGATGTGAAACACGGAAGGTGTTTTGTGGAACCCATCATTTTGCGCAAGTCTCAGTAACAATGTTTTCTATGATGTTAGTGGGGTTTTTTTTCTTACCGAAACTGATTAAACCTAGCTACAAATGAAAAGAGTCTGCGGAGGAAACAGTCTGAAGGAAAGCAATATAAGTGATGGATTGAGTTGTATGGAAAACGAGCATTTGCTTTATTTATTCACAAAAAGAGGGGTTTTATCATTAATAATATATAGCCTGTATATATTAACTTTAAAGGATTTTTTTGCAGAAATGCAAACTAATGCAATTTCTATGGATAATTGGGTTTTCTTAATGACATATGCAACATTGCCACACATTGATTTTTCGTTTTCTAAAGTTTCTTGTCAGGTTTACAATTATTTGCAACACGTACAAAATAATGATTTTTTGTCAGTTCAATGCTTGAGATTATTTGTTAACATTTTGCCGTTCAGTACTCCTCCTTAACAGTTGCCAACAACAAACACAAGAAGCGCAAGATATTTACATTCAAAAACACCCTCGAAACATCTGTGCCAAATTGAAAGACGTTAGGTAATGAAGACGAACAACATGATACGTCATTACAAGAAGCATAAACTGTCTTCAAAGCATTAAGTGCTATCGTTAAAATAATCGAAGTGCGTTGGTGATACACATGGTGCCTTTAAACTTTTAAGATAAACGTCTAGTGAAGAGTTTATTTGTGGCTAAACTTTGAATCATGCATTCCCCTTATTATCTATGAATAACCTTGATTTAACTGCCAATTAAGTTAAGCACTAATCTTATATTAAATCAAAATTATAGACCTTTAATTAAAATACACCAAAACTAATGATAAATAACACAACAAAACTTTATTGTTCACATAAACATTTGAAGAAATTATAAATAAACATAAACAATTGATATAAATTAGTAGGAGATAGATGTTTATGAAATTGATGATGATGAATTTGATTCATGTCGTCAGTATTCTTTTATAAGCTTCAGATTTCCTAAATATTCATATGTAAAAAAGCAGATTATAAACTCGAAATTACCTATTTGAAATTGCAAAGTAAAAAATACATAAATATTTTGCCTTCTATTGTGTTCAGTATGTTCTGAATATAGATGTCGGTGTTGTAATTTCGTCTATTACTAGTAGAAATTTCGAGGTCGTATCCAGGTCCATAGATCATAAAATACTGAAAATGGCAATGGCAGTATATTTCTCTTAATTATCTGGCAGATTAAAATAACACGTTAAACTTAACGAGAAACTACGAAAAAAAATTCTTATTTTTTACTAAAACAATTTTTACACTTTTCATGAAAATTAAAAATAACAAAACCAGCAATCGTATACAAAATTTGTTCGTATAGTTTTGTGATTGATGCTTAAACGTCATTTTTAAATTACGTTTATCAATGATATGGATTTTGTCTACATTTTCGTTTAAAAACGTTTTGTGTAATATTTAAGCATTTGCATAAAAATAAATGCAAAAACTATATTTGCATAAACATTATTTATTTATGAATAATGTGTTGACTTTGAATAATCCGGATATGCATAAACAACGAGTTATAAATTAACAGAAATTATAATAGTCTAAATTTAAAAAAATAAGTTTCAAATTTAACACAAAATAAATATTAACTCACGTCATTATCAGGGATATCAATTGGGATGGATAAATTGGCAATAATAGCAGTAAGTAATGTCCAACAACGAGCTGTGTTTGGAATGTTATACCCCCCTATAAAACATCTAAACTTAGTTACAATGCATTTAGAGCAATATTTGAAATAAAATGTAAAACCACAATGACTTACCACCTCCTAAAAACAGAATAGGTAATTGCCAAGATATTAATTCTTGGATACATTTGCCTAAGCTGTCTGGAGTTAGATTAAATGATGACATTGGGTCGCCTGAAAGTCCATCAGCTCCACATTGACACACAATTACATTTGCAGGAAAACAGTCCTTAACAGCCATCATGACACTTAAAAAGCATAGCAAAAGTAGTTTTTATGAAATGGTTTTACTCATTGTCTTTTACATCTAATCCAAATTCTAATCCAAATCATTCCCAAAAACGAGTCATATGATATGGAATTTAATTTTTTCCATTTTCAAGTGGACATTTCTGGAGAATTCTTGTTAAATTTATTTATTTTTAAATCAGGCAAATTGTAAAATGTAAAAAAATCTTATATACCGTAAGCTACTAATAATATACATAATACTATAACTACATATTTTATGCAATATATTCCATGGAATAGTATAGAAAATACAGTATAATACATAAGGTAATATACTATAAATTGTAAGCACAACATCATTTCTGTTCAAGTAATATATTCATATAATTTGTTGTATTACTGGTATGGTGATCCTTGTCTGTTTAGTTTCAAAATTACTTGACTATCATCAAACCCCAATTTTACCAAGACTTACCATTTGAACACATGAAAATACTGCAAATCCTGAATGCCATCTTTTAAAGGAACGTTGACCGAATAGTATTGTGCATTTCCTGAACCAGTATCTGAGACTGAACCAGTGCCAGGAAAAAAACCAGGTTCGAATTTATGAAATGATACAGTCATTACTTTAGATGTTCTCGAAAAGGCATCTTCAACTCCTGTAATTCCATTCTCGTCATTAGAAATAATTCCTATTATATCCTATAGTCATCTACATATTAATTACTCCAACATCATGACATACCATCTCCATGATGTAGATCCAGATCAACATACAAGACCTTATCATATTTCTGCCTAAGTTTTAGAATAGCCAAAACTATGTCATTTACATAACAAAATCCTGCAGCTTCATCCCTAATAACAAAAAACACTAAGTATATTTATCGCGTCTTTTGGGGTTTAATGCACAAATGCAAAAGATTAACGAAAAGAAAATTTGCCTTTTTCCATGATGCCACCCTCCTGGCCAGTTGATTGCAATTTTATGAGTGCCAATGATTAAACATTGAGCTGCTGTTAGAGAACCGCCAGCTACCGTGACCACATAGTCATAAAGTTTTTCGATCAAAGGGTTGTCATAACCTTAAATTGAATAAAAAATTAACTGTTGCATCAACATTACAGGAAAGGAACTATTAAACATTTGGAATATTCAGTTTTACATTTTTTAAAGCTTAAAAAAAATTAAGAAAAAACAATCTTTTAAAATTAAGTCTAGAAATATTATCACGTTTAAATGGTTTGTGAAAACATGAAATAATTTTTAATTTGTTCGTTTTTCATAAAGTTCTTAAACAAATTCAAATCATTTGCCAAAACTTATATAAATAGTTCAGCAAATTAAATAACTGCAAGGTTGTTGTCGACTAGTTTTAAATTGCTAGTACTCCATAAATTTTACGTCATTCTCATATAAGCTGGTGTACAAGTAGAATTCTTTGTATCAAAAAGTTTACCAAATCCATATTCCAAAGCATCTTCCTCTTTTTTTTCTAAATCAATGCAATCATTGATATCTTGGAGAAAATCAATGTACTGTTTGGAGTTAAACATAGAGAGTTCATCCACTGTTGCTAGCTCTGGTGTAATAATACTGAAAAATATAATGCAAACATAATTTTAAATAATTATGCCAAAATAATACTATTAATCTTTATTTCGTATACAGATCTACATGCATCCATGTAAATATTTTACAAGTAATGAGAATTAATCATAGAAGCAAGTGAATTAAATATTGAATGATACATTTATAAACTTTTGAATTAATGACATGGAAAAGAAAGGAAGCTAGAGTGGATAGAATAAACGACATGCTAAGCCATCAGAGAGAGTACAAAAAGCTTATTGTCGACAAAGACTGCATAAACAGAACCCAATACAAGGCTCAAATAGTCGTGATCATAATAGTGGAAGAGGTGTGCCCAATTATACACTTTATAATAAAGAACCTTCTCGTTTTAACTTTACAATCCTTGCTTTCTGCAATGCATAGAAACTTATGTAATTTAATTAGGATAAAGGACATCACCGAAAATGCAAAAATAGAATTTCAAGTGTGTACTTACTCCATTTGCTCGTGAAGCTTGTATGCTTCAATCAAAGCATGTGTTATTGATGCCTAAACCAGTAATGATAGCAACAAACAAATCTATAATTAGGAATTACAATGGAATAAGCAAGTTCATGGCAAAGATTACAAACGTAAACAAGCATACCCGTGATTTGATTTTTGGCATTCTATCACAACATTTAACATAACAATCGCTATAAATGTATGCAACCTTATCTCCTGCATTCATGTTACCATGTTTATCCTTGAGGTTTCCAAAATATAAGTTATTTAGTAATTTCGCGGCCATTTAATAGGAAATTTTCTAGGAATGCTTATCGATACATAACCAAACTAGAGTTAATTTACTAGCAGATGACACTAGTGTTCCAACATTCGACACAACGTAAGCCGACAACCCTCAGAAAATGGCCTACTTTCTTTAAAATGGAGAATATATACGACGGAAAGTAAGCCGGCTTACTTCCTGCGTTTATTTCTTTGTTTTTCAATTACTATTAGCTGCAGCGCCGTTGAAAACCACTCGTCAGATGGCGTATTTGTGCAGGGTATTTTGCTCATTTGCAGATTTTCGAGTTTCATCATCCGTGTATTGCAAATGTGGAAAAAAGTTTGCTTTGATTGAAGATTTTCCCATGCATTTCAACTTTTATTAATTTTATTATATGATAGCATTGCTCTACTGTGAACTTTAAATTTAGTGAAGCTGCGTAGATAAGAGCAGGCTAATAAAGAGATTAAGCTTTGCATATTCTAGCTTGGGCTACACCTTTTATGTATACACCCATGACCCTATTGGGAAGGTCATTCTAAAACAAGTTCTGACTTGGGATATTAACGGTATATTAAACTGCCTTTTTGGTTGAAAATTATTTGAGAACACTGACTTCCCGATATAGGCAATTATTTTGACATTTTTTGTTTGCAGCAATGCCAGAATTATTATTTTTTAAGTCAATCGATCCAGCTGATCTATATTCAATCCCGTACTTACGTGTACTAAACCGAGGTGGTTAAACTTTTATGGTTATCACACTAGTGACCGTAGTATGTTTGATGGTGCATTGCCGTTTTGGCATATAACCCAGTGTGAGGAAATGATACTAAAAAAAAAAACATTAAGCAAGTGGACTATTTTGGACTACAAAGAAAGTGTTAGGCCATGGAGCTATAGCAATATTTGCTGCAGCAGGATATAGCGTTCATCGAGCCTCGACACTTGAGCCTTGCATCATCCCAGTTCTCATGGATACCTCCCATTTTGCGATGTTGCAATGTCGAAAATTCACGCATTAAAGGATGCATACATGTCATTATAACGTTTATATTTAATTACAAACAGTCCAAGGTAGAAGCCCGAAATAATTCGGATTATTCTTGAACAAAAAAAAACGTGCCATTAGTAGATTTCACGATTTTCCAACACATGGCCGCCCATACGATTGAGCAAGAGCCGTGACGTCATGCCAAATCATCGTGCCTGATCACGACCCAATCAGCATCCGCGAATGCGGTCACATGAGCAGGACAAGTTTCCTTTACATACTTCAGAATACGGTGCTCGCGGAGTGAACAGCTGGTTAGGCGAAGGATTTTGTGCTAGGTTGTGGACTCCAAAGGTAAATTCTGAATAATATTTTGGTAAATTTACCACAAAATCAGTTAGATTTGTGGAAATAACCGCACGAATAATCTTACTTTGACTTGAAAAGGTGTGTACCAGTAGAGCATGAACACGCAAAACTGGAATGAGAGTACAGCAAGGGACGCCATTTTGACTTTTTCCTGCTTTGGCTATGCTCATTTTCGACTTTTTCATAGTCTCGTTTTCCCGTTCTGACATTCGATTATCGCTTCTATTTAACTGAATTCTCGACGTCTGTAACGGTCGAATCTTTTACTAGCATCGGTTTCAAAAAGGAGAATCGCCGTTCGACCACAAGATTAGGAAATTCTCTTTAAAAATGCTCCTCCTATTTCACGTATTTCGAAGCGTTCCGTACTGTAGGCTTCTATTTGCTATTCCGAAGTTACTAATTAAGGTCGAGTATTTAGAAAATTAAATTTTTCCGTGTTAATTTCTTTGTACCTAGGTAGGCTTTTTCCAGCGATAACAAATTATCTGTTTGCTAAGCCGCGTCATGCAATGAGTCAACTAGGTACTGATATCCTACCAGAGGCCTACTTAGCATTTTAAATAGCGATAGCGTAGGCTACCGTTCCGCTGCCCATTTCCCTACTGATCAAACTAATGAATTCACAGTGGCCTTGTTAACTCGTGAAAGTTCATTTATTTGGCGACCATGAGTTGAATGCGATATTCTCGCATTTCTGAAGGTATTGAATGCAGCTTTTATCGCGATTTTTCATAGAGCGGAGTTGGCGTGCGCACGTAACCCAAGGTCTTAAGAGCCACTTGATTTATTGCGAGGTTTAGAGTAGGCAAAGGGAGAAGTCGAAATGACCTTAACAAACCATATTTGCTTATAGTTTATTCGAATCGAAAATATAAGTATATAATGCTAATCCCGTGCGTCTTGCATCCCTTTAGTGATGGAAGCTTCTTTGTTTTGTCGAAATACTCTGCGTTTTGACGCAATCGCTTGTTGAGAGCACATGACGCATACTATTTTTTTTTCTACTCCTCTCACTAGGATCCTATTTTTGTAATAAACTATCAAGGATCACCCATAAATTGTTCCAACAACAGCAAAGGGGGTGTTAAGTAACTTATCAAATAAAGGTTGTGCAGTTTTAGTAAAAGTACTCGCAACTTATAGAGAGGGCGTTTCTAAGAAAGGAGTTTTCTTTGAATAACAAGGTGTTTACAGTTGTGAATAACAACTTTAAAGGAGACACAAAAAGGAAAATGAATCTTAATTCGTTAAAAGTAGACCTACTGCTTTAATATCTGAACGATTTCACGACTATTTGCCATTCGAGTCTAATTCTGGTTTGAAAGGCTTGCTCGGTCCTCCTTATTAGATTGTCTTCCTATTGGACGTGCGAACTTTGGTGCTCCAATTGCAAGCCTCATACCAAAAGTACTTGCTTAATTCTATGATTTATAACAGCGATACATCTTTATGTTGCTACAGTACGTGTTGCTACAGCAGTGTAATTAATGAATGCGCTCAAAAATGCCTGGTAGGAAAAAAGATTAGGTGCAATATGCCTGGTAGGAACAAAGATTAGATGCAATATAGCTAGTAGTCAAGCGATGTTTTTGTGTTTAAATTACTCTCTATGCCTGTGCCATGACAAGTACTTAAGGGTGCTTTTGAGTACCTGTTAAAGGATACATGGATGCAATCAATCAGATTCCCATGTTTTCCGAATTAGCTAAAAAAAGCATCAGCATCATACTGCTCACTTAAAAAACCTTTGTATTTCGTATACTATTTGCTGTGAGGTACGTTGTATAATGTCCACTCCAAGTTTGGGCAGAAAAGAATGGAGCAATTAGTGACTATATTTTTAAAAAAATTCTGACGTACTAATTCAAATTTCTCCAACTCCGCCTTTAATGGATTACTAAATAGAAATGTTGACATTTTTTTTAAAGAAGTAACATACGTGGGAGTCTGATTTACGGAACGTGGATAACCCCTATGAACTTTTTGCGTAGGTTGGAGGGTGAATGCACCAAGGTTGGATATAGGCCTGGCCGTTGGCATAAGGCCATTCCATTGGGTGTTTAGTAGCTTTCCTGAAACTAAGTGCATTCATGCAATAGCATCTGATTTTCACCTGAATACATTCAGGTCAGCTGGTTATTGGTTGGTTTACCATCCCAAATTCAAGATTTAAAGGGTAATACTTCATTGGTAAGGGTCATTGTTTACATTTTTTAATAATAACATTTTGGTTCAAACTGTATCTTTTTTTTCTGCAATATTCCGCATCTACCATTGCATTGTAAATGAGAAAACGTATTTATAGTGACTTTTGGTAATGGTATTAGAAGGGACAATATTAATCACAGTAATGTTTTAATTTTCTTTGCTCTTTATGATGATGATTACAACTGGGTGGTTCAAGGGCCTAAATTGGCGACTGACCGGACCAAGAATGGTTGTTTGTGGAAAGTTTGCGTAATGTTAATAGGTGTCCGTTGACCTCATTTCCTGCTGAAGGATGATGCTGCACTTAGGCCTACTTTTTCATCCGATATCCCGTGCATTGTTGAACGATTTGATAAACACTCTACCTTTGATGTCGTTTGCGGTGTTTGTTTACAAGTTACCTGGTTAATATTAACCTAAACCTATTTGATAGACGAGACCCTTTTTGCGAGCTGCATATTTGGTAAAGTTGCGAGATGTGCAATGTTCCAAATTGTTTTCTTCAAATATTCTTTATCCATTAGCCCTGGTTAGATTTGCAAGTGCTAAAAGCGGTAAAGCAACAGTTGCAGACTATCTTGTTATTTATTTCTTATCAACTAAATATTACAATTCATCACGATGCGTTTACAATTCATGGCAATAATAATTTCAAATGCAAATCTGGTACACTTAGCAAGTGCAGGAATCCAAATCTAAAGAAACTGCATAAGTGAGGTAGGAAATAAGCGAAAATGTCCAGCACGTAACGTTACCAACCAATTTATGTAATCGCGTACCAAAATAATGAGTGCCTTTAATTTTCTGCATTTTCTTGAGCATTGTTGACTGCTTACGGATGTTGGACATTTGTGTAATAAATTGCTAGTTGTTCTGTTCCTGGAGTAACGTTTTCCCCATTTTCCTTGAGGAATAGCTTGGGTGGGGTTATTCTGAACAGTTTAACCTTGCGTTATTTCAACGGTATCATTTGGAAATATAGCGTTTATTTTGGTGTATATATTTTTACGTGCCCTCTCAAAACAATCATTATGCATAATTTTTTTTTTTTTGCTGACTGCGTAAATTGATCTTTATTATATGTGTGAAGTGTAGTAACCGATTGTGATTACATTTTTAATCTCAATTAACAACTTTTTCCAGTTCCTTTAATGTAATGAGCAGTTTATTTTCATTTTATTTCTATGGTTCTACTATTGAGTGAAATGCTACGCTTTGAATATAGCTCCAATTTTAATCAATTTAAGGTATACTTAAATGTGGAAATCTCTTTTGTAGAAATTGCCCACCAAGTCAAATTTTTGTAAAGATTCAAGCTTTTGCCTAGGCCTTGTTGAAAATCTGGTAATGCATGTAGGCCATTTGTGTAGAGGAGTACTGATGAAATGAGCGAAAAGAAACGCCAACCCAAGTTTATTCGCAGATGTAAGTAGGGTCACTTATGTTTAAATTGGTTTGATGATTTCAGGACTAGCAAATATGGAGGGCGATGCAAATCAAATGTCACAGGCCACCTTGTGCAGATCAGGCTGTGGCTTCTATGGCAATCCGGCTACGGATGGCTTGTGCTCCAAATGCTTCAAAGATGCGGTTAAAAGAAAACAGTCCACGCCACCTGTGGCTGGCAGGGGCAGCCCCTCGGGTGAGAAATTCATGTTGACCTTATGTGCTGAAATGCAGTGGAGCACAATTGTGAAATTTAGGCTTAGAATAATTGCTTGCAGGACTAACCTTTCAATTATATCTGTATTACTCTTTGCAGTAGCGATGTAATTTTTTTCATAAATTAAACAACCTTGAATTTTAAATATTGATGAAATGCTAATCTAGTTACCAGGATTATCAATCCTGCTCTGACCATGCATTTTAAATTCATGTCGTTTTTGTTTAGTTTGTCTTTTAAGTTTAATTTTAGTCTTGATAAACCTTGAGATATGATTGAAATTGGATTAAAATCACCCATTTTATAGTCCTCTTATTTATAAGCAAACTTATTACAAAAATGTTTACAGTGGTGAACTTTGAAATAATGGTAAGCTACCAAGCTTCGTTTAGTTCAAACATATCACTATTGTTTTGCATTTTCCCCTATAGGTTCATCTAGTAGCAGCAGTAGTAGCAGCAATAGCAATAGTGTCAACGAAACATGTCCCCTAGAGCTTTCTTCTATGACGACGGCTTCGCCGACTGTTGCTGTCGTGAGTGCCACGAATCAGGAGTCCCATGCCGAAGCAGATGTAAGTTTTGAATTTTTTTGCAATTTTCACGATCGTTTGGCTTTATTACCTACCTTCCTTTCTGGCTAACCTGACATCTTATTTTTTAACAGAAAAGTAACCCCGATGCAGCTCTAGAAGGGGCTCATGCCTGTATAGAATCAATGGATTTGGACGTCAGTCAGGATAGTAAAGATTCCGCTCAAAAAGATCAAAAGAAAAAGAAGAATAGGTGCCAAACATGTCGCAAGAAGATTGGACTTACTGGTAAGGGTTAGTTCGATCACCAATTTATGCTAATCGGTGATTTTTGTTCCTTTTAATAGTGTGGATAATTTTAAGCAATTTGGAAATTGGCTGCTGCAAGTTGTTACGTATCTTATCATGTATTTTTTTACATTGCTTTGCCAATCCTCATAATAATTTTTATATATTTTGAAAGCAGTATAAACGGGAATGGTTCATACATAGTGTATTATTTCCTGCAACAATTTCCAAAATGAAGTAGGAAAGTTTTGAATTTTTTTTTTTTTTTTAATAACGGCGATCTTTTTTGTGTGCCTGTTTTCTTGTACATGTAGCAAAGTTTTCTAAACATGACTGAGAAGTGTTTTCAACTTCCTATCAAGATCTATACTTCATTTACAATGCTTCGTAGTTGTCCACACTCATGCATGTGGTGCATATGCCACATACATCTAGCATTTTGTTTCGGGATCATAATTTTTGTTCCTTTTTTAGGGTTCGAATGCAGGTGTGGTGGTTTATTTTGCAGTCTACATAGATATTCGGACAAGCACGAATGCAGTTTTGACTATAAGGAACTAGGTGCCCAGGAGATTCGAAGAAACAATCCAATCGTGGTTGGAGAGAAGATTCAGAAAATATGAAAATTGCCATGTATTGGTAGTGCAAGTGCAACAAATTCTTTTTGGCGGTAAAATTATGCGAGTTGGGAGGAAGACTGCAAATAAACATTTCTGATGCTCTGGACGTGTGTAAACAACAATGCATTATGTGACATGCAGCAGCATTATGTTTTAGTTTCTAGACCAATCTTTAAGTTTTGATTTATCTTCTACTACTACTACTATTACTACTACTGTTACTTCATAGGCAGTTCAACATATTACAAAAACAACAAACATACAATTACCTCTGTAAATCTACAGTTCATTCATCACTATCGGTATTTAAAATCTTAAGTGCCCCTTTGTGTAAATTGGTCTTTGTCCAACTATGTGGATTAAAGCATGTAAAGTATGGGTAGTTTATCCTCGTGTGTTTTGGCCTAATTTTGAAGGGAGGGTGCTGTCCCAATGAAACCACGCGTCCAAAATCGAGATTTCCAAATGGTTAGCCTATCTTCACCAGCTGCCTGCCCACAATTCCTCTTTGCCATTACCAACCAGCAGTTCTCTCATACAAGTATATAAAGTAGGCAACTTCACCGAGCTATTGTGCATTTGTTAAACATTTCCTGTAGAACTTGGTTACCTAACTTCATATTCTTCGCAACTTAGGAGTGTTGATAATTACAGCGGTATGCACGTTATATATCAAAAAAGAAAATCGCCAGTCCGTAGGAATGAACGTTCGGAACTTGATTTTATGTTTTGCTCGGCAATTTTTATCTTGCCTCTTATGTGCAGCCTTGTTGTCTAACAAATTTATTTTAACTTTTTTATTCCTTTGTTCCATGATATTTGCTGGTAATTACAGGTATTGCTTTTAAAGTCATGAGGCTTATAAGTGCTTTTCCTCAGAAGGGCAACAAAAAAAAAATAGAGCAAAATGGAGTAGATGCAGTTTGTCGACGTCTGAATCGTTTGTTGGGCCCGAAAAGCCCCAAGGAGAGGGATTGAATAACACCTCTTTATCCACGTTTTGGTGCAAATTGGTTGCTGTTGAAAAAATTTTGTAGGCAAACGGTTGAAACTTGTCTGTGTAGTATGACTTTTGTTAAATTTCATTCTTGAATTATAATGTTTTAAAGTATTATTTGATCTTGTGACAATCCGAGTGATAAAGGCCACTAATTGCTCTTGATAATGATGATCTTGTGTTTGACAACGTTTTTGTTCGATTCCCTTTGAATGGGTCAGTGTGAAATTGCTTTTGGTTCCCAAGTGTTGAAAATCCCAGTCTGCTATAATCCACAGTAGATAAGCTTTTCAAGTGATCTGAAATCTATTTTGGATGCCATCCTTAGTCTTGTATTGCTTAATTTTAATTGCACCTACTAAGAATGTGTGTATAATTTAGTGTTTGGGATATTGTTCACACTGCTAAGGATTTGAGTGGATTCAACCCCCAGTCTGTGGCCATGTGCTGGTTATTTTTTTAGATCATGACACAAGGAGTAGTCATTTCTTCAAATATACTATGGTACTGTATTTAAGGAAGTTTCAGATAATAAAATTATCAATGGAAAGTCTATAAATTTCTAATTTTGATTTAATTTTTTGTTGAGTTACTTTGTAGTAGTGAATTGAAATACATGCAGTTTTTTATTTTGATAAGTTATGTTTGTAATAAGTGCACACGCTGAACTAACAAAATCAACATGTATCGCAGTCACAAGGGTTATTTGATATTTAAACTCAAAACTCCTTTTGTTTCAATAGTTTTGAGTGTGTGCCCATTGCAGTGTTAAAAATGGCTACAACAAGTTCAGTATTGTGTAGCTCATTTTTAAAGAACAATTGCAATTGGTTCTTTGAAAAGTTATGCAAATATTTGTGTAGGTAAATGTTAATTGTTAGATAACATGATTGACTTTGATAACTTACTAGTTGTCAAAGTCAATCATTTTGAGCTGTTTTGTATGGTCCATACTGAATTGGAGAAAGGTCTCAATTCCCAGTTATTGAGATGTTCTTACTGGTTTATGTACAATATGGTTAGGTCAATGTATTATTTTGAAGTTTTATTAACTTTGTATTACAGAATTATTTTATCTTTTTTTTTTTAAAAAAAAGCCATTGCTAGTTGCTATGATGACAGTTTTCCTATTTGTAAAAACAAATACAGTCTGAAGTAGGACATATCCTTATTTCACTTGAAAACACAAAATCTGGAAAACATGTTTACATTATCATATTTTAGTGCGCAATTGAGCTAAGCCTGATAAAAAGATACTATAGAAAAATGAATATGCAGTACTGAGGTTACACACTAATGCTGAAAAACACTGAATATAAGTAAATATAATTTGAACCTCCATAATAGTTTAGCGCCATAGACCGAGGTAACCCTACTTCAACAAATTTGCTTGAGAGGGCAACTAACTTTAGGAATTAAACCCTACAAAGCTTATCGAAACAAGCTTTGTTGCATTTATATGCACGATGTTATGACTGATAACTTACAATTATTGCACGATCTTTGGAATCATGAATGATGTACATGTACTATAGTATTTCAACTATAGTAATAACATATCTTACTCTTCTACAGTGTGTTCTTAATTTGTTTTTTCAATGCAATGGACATAGAATGTCGACAATTGATGCTATTTTTTAAATTACACTTCATGCGTTTTTATAATGTTAATTAAAAATGCTTTACTTATATCGTTACTACAGTCAGGATATAGATATTTGTCCGCATTTAAACCACCATCTTCCAGTTGGATTTAATTTACAAAGACTGCCGACTAGTCCTTGAAGACGTATGTCCCTCAAATAATGGTTATTTATAACCATTTTAATTACATTTGAAGTTTTAAAATGCAATTGTCGTTCATATTCGTTAAATTTGTTCGGCAATGAAATTCGTTTGATATAATATGACTTATTCTTTTTGTTTGTAGGTCTTCGTGTGTTACATGCATCGATATACTATATCTGCACCTATGCTTTAATCGTGCCAAAGCAGATTTTTGGGTGAGTTAATATTTTATTAACATTGGATCTCGACTCATTTTAATTGTTATTGAGCTTGTTATTTAATTGTTGTATCGAATTTAAATTTTTAAATTTTCAAAAGCAATTTTGAACAAAATACTAAAAGCTTTTGAAAACTTTAATGATCAGCAAAACAAACTTTGGAAGAATTTTATATCCATGATCTTTATGTGATTTTTACTTAGGGAAGCAAATATATAAGCCACCGATTATAATTAAACCGGATTAAAACTTTATAAAATTAATTTCTTACATAGCGGCCATTTTGTTAAATTGTTTTTCATGCACTGCACCCATGTACAACATTTAACATGCTTAATACATATGGGATGTAGTACGACTATAAATGCACATTGATTGCCGAAATTGTTATACCTAAAAATACAATACAAATATAAAAAAATTCCATTTTGAAAAGACAATATCCCGCATTTTTCTATTTTATTTTTCAAAGCAGCTACCATTACGCTTTAGCTGCACATAATTTATGAACGACCATAATACAATTATAGTTCCAAACATACTAAAACGCTTTAGCTTATAGACGTAATCATGCCATTTGATGCACGGATGTCAGCTTTTCTAAATTTTCCTTTGAATTTGTTTGATTGTTTAATTTAGCGATAACAAAACGTGCAATTTATTAAAATACACATCAATTATAAATACCTATTTTGAAAATATATTAAATATAAATTTAAAAATGTGTATTTAAAATTTAGTCCACATTTTGATACACTAGAATCTTGTGGTACGGTCACACTGCCCACTGACGTCACGTACTCTTGGTCTTCTTCAAGTCTTTAGTTAATGATGGCGAGTGTTTTTGGTGTACGCGAATATCGTTGATTCGGGATTGGATTGCAAATTATGCGTGTTTAATTCGGTTTATTGACTTTCGGTATGTATTTTTCCATTCAATATTCGTATTTTGTAGTCTATGTTTGTGAAAAGAACGGTTATCTACAAGCAAATGCCCTGCGTTCCTGCAGTTGCGGCGATGGCTTGAAATTTTTGTTTACTGCAGTGATTCTTGTCGTCGTTCCGTGCGACAGCCGTGAGTTTTTATGAGAATTGCTAAGCAATTGTACATTATTTACTCACGACTGCCGAATCTATGATGTTCGGTGTATTCTAATATATTAGACCATAAATATTTGTTTGAGCCTGTGCTTTTCGGAGCTGAAATGTATGAGAACGTAAACTAGGTGTAATGGCGGGGTCTTTGCTTGAAAGCTGACATTACTTTATCCTACCGGTATTTTCTTTTCTTTAATGAATTTAAAGTGTTTCAAAAGCAGCACGATGCTATTGGGACTTGACATTTTATGTCAACTTAAGCATGTATTCATTCAGCTGATAAACCTAATTAATGATTATGATCCAGATATCGCGTTGTTTTGAAGCATGAAGGAGCGAACTAGCTTATTTAAAGTGCTTTCGAGTGTGTTGTTTTTACATTTCGGTGCATAACTATGTACCTGAATATTTTCCGTCATTAGTATATATCCCACTGAGGTTTTTGCGCGAGTCTTTCTAAGTAAAATTTTGGTATGAATGCAATAACATTTTGATGTGAATGCATGACTGCATGTTGTCCACTGGATATCCAATGAATGTGTTTACAATTGCAACTAAATTTAAAAGACTCCCCTATGACGTGATTTTGATCGTGTATAAACAAGCACTTACAGAAATCCAAAGCTTACATAAGAGACAATCGCGACTGCTTATGTAATTTCATGAGATTATTAATATGCGACCTGTGTGCGTCCTGTGATTCACCTTCATTGCGGTGAATTTCTTTTTCAAAGCAGTCCTAGTTTTTTACTCATTTTTTGTTTTCAAGAAACTTGCCCTCTTTATGGCTACAACATGTACATTAACATAATTTTTTGTGTACCTAACATGAGGCTAAACTCTTTTTTTTCTCTCTAAATAATTCTTTGCACTCAATGATATTTTATTTAATTATCCAAAATGGTACTGAGATCAAAGTACACTTTTAATACAAAAATCTGCATACATACTTGTTTTTGTTTACCTGAATACAAGTCATAGTTCTTCATGTGATCATTTTGTCAGGTAATACGCCTGGCTGATTATATTGACCGCCTGGCTAATTTATATGATGCATTTAACAGTTTTAGATATCTTTTTTTGTAACAAATGGTGTCTGCCTGGTAACCCATGCATTCTATTTGGCTCAGAATTTTGTCTGGCGAGAACCATACCCATTTTTTATAGATGAGCTTTTTATTTAGACTTTTCATCAGGTAATTTATCTTTCATCATCGTTTTTATACTGAGCAGCAAATGCCATAATCTCATTTGTTTTCTACTATTTACTACAAATCTGTTCTTGCTAACTTGAATTTACATAAAATTGTAGACTTTAGGTCCATTTTACGTTTAAATTTCTCTATTCCACTAAGAACCACACCCATTTTGGGCGTAGTCTACGACTTTTAAAAGGACATTTTGATGGTTTTGTAGAAAGAAAGGGAATTACATTGCAGTTTGCATAGAGGCCAATGGTGCAACAACCAGCATAATTTGTCTGAAGTAGTCTTTAATACATCATTCACCAAGCATGAAGTGTTAGTCTTTATTCGACTGTAGACATGGCTCCTTAGTTTGTCACATTTAATGATAGTTATTATTAATTTTGTGAACAGATTAAAACTAGAATTTATTCAGCTTATAAATTAAATCTAGACCTATTAAAAAGTTAACATCCTTGAGTGAAGCTTTATGGTGTAAAATATGAATGGCGACAATCAGGCCCCCTGTGTAGGAGTTTGCCAAAAGATACATGTGAGGTCATGCTACACTATAGTTAAGTGGGTCTGTACAGTTTATACCCAACTCTGCATGTTGTCACATGGATGAAGTGCTTTAACTCCACACGTGCACTTTTTTACAAGATTTTCTCCAGTTTGCATTTATATTTGGGGTTATATTTAAGTGGTTTAATTAATATTATTATGAGAAAATGTGTGTATTCGTCGACTCAGGGTGCTAAATGTTGGATCATTTGTCTAATTGAATGTTTGTCATTTGCAGGTTCTATCTACAAAAACTGGCCAACTAATTAATATTGGGCTCATCAAGGCTACCTTTGGCCTAGGCGTGATTGCTGCCCAAACGTGTGACAAGCTGGGATTCAATATCCAGTGATTTATTTAGTGCTTACCAGGAGTTTAAGAGCCAATGCCCTTATGGCAAGTTTGAATGACTTTTTCCCCCAGCTGGGGACTCAAGATACTAAAAAGAAGTTGCAAGTAGGAAGTGATATTATTAGCTATTTGGAGCATTCTGCCAATGAACTGGATTGTGAAGATCTTGGAGGTTTTATCGATAACCTTGTAACATGGCTCAACAGCAGTAATTTTAAGGTAAGTTTGCCAATTACACAGATTGTTCATATTTGTGCCAAATCACATTATGTTCACTTGACATGCATGACAACATCATGAATAGACAGTTTTAACTCAATGTTTTGTTTCTCTGGTATGTTTCTGTAGTCATGTTTTAAGCAAAACGTTAGACGGTAGTGTAGTTCTACAAAAGATAATGTATCCATGTTTTTATAAAATAAGAAAACCCCAGTAGCTGGAGCTAATGGAATTGTTATCACGGTCAAGGGTGAAGTCGCGGCTGCGCCTTAACCAAATAAACATGAACAGCCAAATAGTTTTATCGTTGTTTTAAAATGGTATCAGCAATTAGTGTTAATGTCATAGGTTTTGCCATGATCCACTCCCATTTCTTTTATCATACCTGCAGACCTACTTTATTGTACCACTCACTTGTGAAATATTACATTATGAAAGCACATCTGGGTTAAAATCAAATATTTACCATTCTTCCAACACCGACGCCTGTATTGTAAAAGTTGTGTATGGGGACAAACTATTTTAACCCAGATGCGTGCTACTAACAGATGGTGGAACTGCATGTGGTCCATGGTCGTGTGGGGGGAATAGTTACAATTTCACAAATAAGTAAACAGATGGTGGACTTTTTTCATTTAATAGTGTGAATAGTGTGAAATTCAGAATACCAACTTTCCCAGATATCTTGCCCCCCTTATCCTACTCGATGTTGGTAAACCCCTGCAATTCCCTTCAGTAAAAAAATATCTCATTATAAATACGCACCAACTGTATTCCACAGTTTTCTTGCTGCTGGACAAACCAGGCCTACGTTTTAACGATACTATCATTAATTGCCTCGCTGCCACAAGGTAATTAACTGATATTTAAAACTAGAAATGTGTACGCGATAAGTAAATGACACAACGCCAAGCCAGTCAAACTCCAACGTGTAGGAAGAGGAAAGACCTCCAATATCATGTTTGAAACTTGTGCTGGTTTTGATGATATCGGCAAGGGGGTTTTATTGCATTTTACGGCCTCCCCACTTCCCCAAAAAGTTCTTCCTGTTTCACAAATTCAAGCTTGCACAACGATGAGTGTGAATTTGGTCCTAGTGCAGTGTAGGCGGAAGCAATCTATCATGACTCTTTAAAAGATTTCTAAACATGTTTAAAATGGAGATTTTGGATAACTTCATGACCAAGTTATAATATCGCTTTTGCATTTACCTACATGGATGTATGCCGAATGTATTTTTGAATAAATAAGGGCTTTTCTTTGGAGAGTTAATGGATTAAAGAGAAACTGCTTGGGGTATGTTCGTAAGACCTTTTAGAAATGCTTCACATAAGCTTTTCGTTGCTATATATTACGTCGAAATATTTTTGTTTACAACCTCTCCTACTGGTTCTGGACCTTATAGCTGCGTATTTTTCATGTCTGCTTTTTACTAAGATGGAATCACCAATCCAAGACGTGCCACACCCATTTATCAAAATAAATGTATTTTTTAAACATAAAGTCGTGAAAAAAAGTTTGAAAACAAACCAATTTCTGGCCTACAATGATCTTATATGTACGCACGCCACTGGCCTACGTGTTGTCCGGCACCCAGTTTATGAGGCGCAGAACTGGTTGTGCAATGATATTGTGGGTTGTGTGTGTAGGTGTTACAAGGAAGGCTGACAATAATCTGATGTGGGGTGAGGCGTAGCCACGATTTTCAGTTTTTCGACTAATGTAGGTTCCACTTGTCCGGCGTGTGTTGGTGCAGTGTGACTGAGATTGTTTTTTATGTGACTGTTTGCCTTGGCAAGCTCATGAAATCTTTTTCAATTGCCTATCTTCTTGTTCTGACTGGTAATTTCTTAAGCTGCCATGGTTTAGATAACCGGATATTTGCTAAGGTGGCGGAAATTTGGAAATCCACGAAAGCAAGAAAAATATATTGGTGTCCACCACCCACCATTGCGTTTGCCTCGTTCACCCTGCTGACTGTGGGCTTTAAATTTAGGTTTTGATCCGTTTGTCATTTTTTTCCTCCATTTTCTGTAAATAACAAACAGATGTCCGACCTAGGATAGAAATAAGTGTAGCAAGACGTATGACACAAGTTGTCACGATGTTAACCTGGTCGTGGGTCGTATATTTTCGTTTATTACTTCCGACATGGCAACGTGGTTTTCTAACAACCAGCAGCTACCATTGATACGGGGAAATGACTAGTTTGACTGAAAATAGGGTCATTCCATGTAATAATTTACATATGCTTGATTTGGATAAAGAAAAATGCATTTCCTATTTATGGTATTTGTGATTTAATTAGTGATGTGAAATTCTTGAGTCGATTGATGATGTAAAATTAGTAGTTAAATTTTGTTAAAAGTATCCTGTTCTAACAATTTTCTTGAAAACTATGAGTGAGACACGTTTACATCGAATGTGATGTTTCGGTGATTTTTAGTGTGGTTTTGCAACATTGTTTTCAGTTGACTTAGTTAACTAAACAGCACTTATTTGAACATTTAGTATTTATTCACTGGATTTGCAACAACATTCCATCATATTGTGCAAATATATTCATATTTGATCAGGTGTTCATTTGTTAGATAGTCCAGGATGAACAAAAAAAATAATACTTGTACAGGAAGTACATCTACTATATGTTTCACCCTAATTATAATATTATCACCATGCTTAAAATGATCGATTTGGTTCAAGTCCTGGAGCAATGGAATTATATAGTTCAAGTTACATAATTTGCTGGAAAACTTCACGTTTCCCCTTGGTAAATCGTCGATATAGGTCTAGTGGTTTTTGCATTTATCATGATAAAGTTTGTGTATACGCCAAATGTTTAGGCATTCAGTTTTAAGAGCATTTACTTTTTTCTCTTTCCCCCAAAGGTTTATTGATCCATCTCCACGCTGCAGTATATAATTTTGAAAATCTGGGAATACTTCGTGTGCTAGCCTCTCATTCTGACTTTATCTCCATGCTTTCTTCTTATTTCAGTTTTGATTAGTAGGCATGAATGCTTGCCAAGCTAGGGATGAATTAGCACATTTAACTTTAACTTTCTTTTCCTGTGGTTTTTGTGCGTGTTAGTATCCTAGGAGCTTGACCATATTTATAGTTATATGCAATGTTCAAATAAAAATACTTTTAAAACTGAAGAAGTTTTTCATGTTTGGGCATGATGGCAAAATCGCTGTTGAATTTGTGAACGTTTTATTTATCTCCAGTTTTGCTGAACTACTCATAAGTTTACTTAAGTTTCGTCGAACTAAAGGTCTTTGCAACTTTGCACAAACAAGCATGTGCTTAAAATTTATTTTAGGATAAAATTGCACTTGCAGGATAAATATCTGTATTTTTGTTTGATCATATCGCATTATCACACCAATGTGTTTCCATAGACGAGTTTATCTTGTACTATGAAATGTAGTAAATTTGCAAAATATAGATTGTAAACATAGCACACGTTGGTTATTTAGCATCTACTATACTTGTAGTAGTATATTTTAAAAAGTTCATGTCATAACTCAACATCCCTTGAAAGTGAACTTCAAAATGGTCTACAACATAGGGATGGTCCGTTTCTTTGATATTTTTCCTAATTTTCTATAAGCTCCTGCTTTATCAAGTACACCCAGCTTGCATATGTACTATCAATTTGGTGATGGAGATTAATTTATTGTTCATTGTCCTTACCTTTCCTTTATTTATTATCTAGTATTTATAATCTTCTGGATAGTTTACACATGCCGTATGGGACAATAACTTTGTCGATAAAGTGTGTTTGCTTATGCTCTTAAGCTTTTATTTGTTATTATTTTGAATAGTTTTTTTATGAAAGCACTTTATTTTCTTCATCCTAACTTACTGTATTCTGTACTAAGCGTAACCGATGCACATGGCTTTTTTCTGGTTTCCATTCGTCTGGCCTGAAGATCGAATCCACAAAGTGCCAACATGAAATCTCGAATTTCTTCCTTTTTGGCTGAAGTGCTTTCGCTCTCCTTTTTGCCTTGTTGAAAGGTGTACAGATAAATGCAAGTGACGTCAATGTTAATGATGACTTGAAAATAGGCCAAGAATATCCTTCACTATTCAATTATAGCTTTGGTACATTTTTACCTTGCATTTTTCAAATGCATGCACCAATCTTAGATGAGCTGAAGTTTCTCTCTTATTAATACATTCAATTATTAGGTTCATTTTTAATTATTACTCCCTGGTGGAGATGAACCTTCAGCATTGCATATCCAGCATGAATGCCATCTTCTACTCCACAAGCGCAAATTTAGTGGTAGCATTACTAAAAACATTATGCATGTAACATCTGCAGATATTCAGGATTTGCTAATGGAGGAAATGGACGCGGCCATGTTGAAAATGTCATGCTAAAGACTGATTCGCCGATAAACTAGAATTGAACGTATTGTATTTTGTTGCTCTGTGACATTGCCAAAATGGGATTTCTATGAAACCACAGCTTGATAATATGTACATACGTGTTTCTGGTTGTATTTCAACGTTTGTTTCTAGTTGTATTTCAACGTTGTTTCTGGTTACATTTCAACGTTATTTCTGGTTACATTTCAAAGTTGTTTCTGGTTGTATTTCAAAGTTGTTTCTGGTTGTATTTCAACGTTGTCTCTGGTTTTTTTTCAACGTTTGTTTCTGGGAAAACAGTTGTCTAATAACGTTTCATTGGTAACGACAGGATTTGTGTAAGCCTACATGCTTTGGATTTGTGAAAATGTGTGGGTGATTGATTGAAGTGTAGGTTTGCTGGAAACCTATAGAACTGCGAGGCTAGAATGTTTTCGAGCTTGAAAGCCACCTTGAGGACATCCCACTGTACAAGGATTATAGGTCTAGGCATGTTTATCGCTATGCATGATTAGTTTGCAGCTAGCTGTTAGGTTACTTCTAGGTCAACTGCTTAGAAGCCGATGCTGGCAATCGTCAGATACTTATATGCAAATTGGGCAGCCATTTCAAATGTTTGTGTCTGAAGCCGTATTCCCTTTGGACGGAATTTCGTTATGCTGCCTGCAGAAATCTTCAGCCAGCAATACGGTATTCGGTTCAGTGGAAATACGGTTTCAACTGTGGTGTATGCATTGGTGGGGGTCGTTTGGAAGTTCTTCTGGGAAACAGACGTTGCGTGCGTAAACATTGTTTCACACAATGGATAGTTAGTTTTCAAATGTTTTAAACCACTAGGAATGGCAGTAGGGTTGCTGCTTTTTGTGGTCACTTTTGTGTAACCACGTGCAGCCACGTATGTGTTAATGACAGGAGTGAAACTGGGATGCATGAGATTATGTGGGAGACAGTTGTCATGAAAGGTGCTAAATGGGTAATCATATCGACTAGCACATTGTAAATTACATTGGAATAGTATGAGCCTATGATTTCTCACCGTACTTAAGACTAAACGAGGCTTTAAATTTGCATGCACCTGAACCCCTTTTTTTGGTCAAATTAACGTCAGGTAGTCCGTATCGGTTTCCTGTACAGCAGTGTTGTTCTTGGTGTGATTCTAGTCTTTGATGGGTTAACTATCACCAGTCAATGACCCTGGCCTCCTGCAAGCATATGCTTCTGCATAAGCATTCATGGTTGACTGGTTCATGCCTCTTGTTGCGGGGAATCTGGCTGCTTCTCTATTCTGGGAGTGGGTGCGTTCGTGTTTTACCCTCCACAAGGCTTAGTAAACTATTTCATAAAAATACAGTGATGGCGGGGGGTCAACCAGTGGTTTGTGGGCTTGTTTGTTGCCTGTACATGACTTGAACTGGTATTGACCACTGAATAGTATCTACAAATGAATGGAATTACTAGCCATTTAATTTAGTCGGCAACTGTTATTAAATCATAATTTTGGCTTGACTTCAGTGGAGAATTACTGGAAATCAATTTAGTATCGAAGGAGGAAAATGACCATGTATTTTCAATAACTACCTTTTTAATGGACGTACTCAATGTAACTTTATTATTTACAAAATGCTTAATACTATTTTCTTTTTTATAGGTTGCGCTGAATGGGTTGGAAATATTGATTCATTTTGTGAACAGATTGGGCGAAGATTTTCGACCTTATGTTTCTACAGGTAAATGGAAGGTTGCAGTGGGCAGTTTTTGCGAAGAAGACCATTTTTATATATCTTTCTACGTTTTCCTAGATCAAGGTGTTTGTTTGCTATCCATTCAAATAAAATTCGTTTCTATTGAGTAATGTCACCATATCAGATAACTTTAATCTGGTCAAGAAGTGTACTATATTCATTTTCTTTCCATTAATTCAACGAGTTTCCAAGTTTCCTCTCCAAAACTAGATAGTTACCAAATCCTACATTGTTATTTAAGCTCAGGCACAACGTTAACATTGTGAGAATGCTCCAAATAAGCAATACAAATGCAAAGGCCGTTTTGGTGATGACCCCAAAACTCTTGTGTCATGCATTGGGATTCATAAACACTTGTGAACCTAATTTACAATAGGTGGCTCTCATGGAATTGGGACAGCCTAGAAATTAAAGCTAGCAATTTGACGTTTTATTGCATTCTTACGCAAAATTAGGATTGAGTTATTTACAATTAATATCAAAACCTGCATGCATGAGCACATATGTACGCTGGTGATCGAATGCTTTTGAATGGATGGTTATTTAATGATTTTCAACGTTTAATTTGAACATTGGAAAAGCAAACTGCCCCTGAAGGAATCTTTGCATGTACCATCTTAATCTGCGATGTAATTGGCTGTAATCGATTGATGATTAATCTTCCTGAATGTTTTGTTTTTATTTGCAGTTTTACAGTCAACTGTAGACCGGTTAGGGGATAATAAAGATCAGGTTAGTGAAAGTGCAAATTCGAAAAAAAAAATATCTTCACCTTTTATAGTAGCCTAGGCCTACCTTTAATGCGTAAAAGTAGGTTAAAATGTTTATAACCAGTTGGAGAAAGGTGTGGTTCGCCTCTGCAAACTGTGCCAGTGCACGTTGTTCTCAAAATGACTGATGCTGCCACTTGGTGCTGGTTAAATGCATTAAATTTCTCGTACAAATGCTGTGAGCTACATGGTGTTTGCAGAATTTATGCAATATGTACCTAAAATTCAACAGGTTGATAATAAGCCTACCACGTGCGGAGATTACAAATTAATTTGACAGCACAGATTTATGGAGGTTGATTGCTGCTGAATGCTTAATGTGGAGGAAATTTACATTTACAAAATGTATTTTTGGTTTCTGTTACGCACTTTCCAATACTGATATATTTAATATATTTTTTGAATAATTTTTCCTTAGGTGCGGGATGAAGCTCAAGTTTTAATTCAGAAGTTAATGACCCAAGTCGTCAATCCACAAGTAAGTATGCCAAAAACTAGTCCATCGATTAGACTACTTGCTGGTATATTGACTTTTGATATTAACGGTTAGGATTGTTTGCATATGATTAATGCTACTTGAAAATGTTCATTCTACCCAAGCTTATTTTATCTGACTGGTTTTTCCCCAACAGTGACAAAAAACCGGTTAACCGTTTTTTTTTTAATCAAATGATTTTGTTATTTATCACTATTCAGTTCTATTAAAAGTAATGTAAATATCTTCTGAATTGTCAAAGCATTTGTTTAAAAATTTAAAAAGAACGATTGGCAGGTATTCCTTAAGTGTGCATGGAGTTTATTGTTCAACATTGTTTGTTTTTCTGTTCTAAAGTTTAATGAATTTAACATATTTGTTTTTCTTTCAGGCTGTTTTTGATAAAATACCTTCAGCGTTTTCTCACAAAAATGGACGTGTACGACAAGAAATCATGGTTACGCTACAAAAGATTTTGCAACAGTATGTATGGCTTAAATAAATGAATAAAATGGGGATGGCATCAAGAAAACATCGGGATTGCGCTATAAAATTAAAACTCGTGTCACAAATTTGGCTAAAAACATTAATGATTTTAAACAAGATTCCTGCATTAATAAAGCAAAATAAAAGCTGCAAGTGGGCCTCTTTAATATACATATTTTTTCATTTTGAATGTGTATTGTCAATTTATAGACTTGAAATTGAATGTAGGTGTACATGCTGATTTAGCCTTGCATTCCTTCCTACTTAACAAAGTTGACTGATCTGATCTGATATGCAATGCACAGAGGGGGCCTAATGGCTGGTACTATAATTTATGAGCTGTGTGTGCATAAAGCTGCCTCTTTTAGAAATTCTGACATAAATGTCTCATCCTACATACTTTATTTTTGCACTATTTCTTGAGGCATATTATGGATTACAATTTGCCATGCCAAAGATTTTATAGCCAGAGCACCAAAATGTTTTATTACCAGTAAAATATTTATTAATTTTTTTAGTTATGTTTTCCTGTTTTAATTTTAAGCAGTTGATTTGTTTTCTAAAAAAAACAATCTTTATCCTCTATTATTGAAATAATTTGGAATGTTTTTCTCAATTGAAATATAGAAAGTTATTCCCATATTTTGAAGTATTTTCTATTTCTGTATGATTAAATAGAAATCTTGACTTGATATTGGATATCAGAATCATTGTATGCAATGTTGCAATTGCTAGATAATAAGCATATGTTGTGATTATTAGTTATAAATTATTCCTTCTTAATGTGGTTATTTAAGCATGAATTTCCACATTTGCTTCTACATCAAATACCATTATAATTTCTCTTAAAATAGGCCGTGACCATGCTACTTCATCACAACATCCTTCTATCTCCTCTTTCCTGTACCAGACTTGCATTCATATATGAGGCTTTCCCCGCCAATGTTTAAGTCCTTTGTGACTTGAGATGTCCATCTAATAAGAATCCAACGTTAATCCCTGCAATGCATACTGTACTTCGTTCTGGCTATCTTTTCCTTCCTTTCCATGATTCATCTGCCAAGAATTTGATACAGTATTTGTATATAATTTTAAATTTCCTCACTGATTTTTCTTTAAAAAATGCTAAACATGGAAAATTGTATCTTTCGAGTTCTATTGTGCATTCTTGCTAATATTTTTGACTTAGGACTACATCTTTGTTTCTACCATAAGAGTGTAAGTTTCAGTGCACTTGATGAAACGGAAGCAGAACAAGTCCGTGCAGACATACGATAGGAAAATTAGCTCCCATGAACATGCTTAAAATATTAAAATTAAAGTTTTAATATTTCCAGTAATTTTTTTTGTTAATGTATTTTTTTTTATTTATTTTTTTTTTTAGGCAAGGATCTCAAGCTTTAGCACTTTCAAAATTAGTGCCATATATTGTGAAGTTATTGGGAGATCCTACAGCACCGGTATGTTAAACTCATGTACATTTGTATAGCCATTAATTTAAAATTAAATGCGTAACTAACTCGTTCATGTTTTAGGTACGTGACGAAGCCGTAAACACCCTAGTCGAAATATATCGTCATGTTGGCGAACGTGTTCGAGTTGATCTTGCCAAGAAATATAGCATTCCACCTGCCAAGTAAGACATTTATTTTGGTTTTTCTAAACTGCACAAGTAAACACATTTATGCTGCTGTTGCATGTCTATTGCTGTATGTGCTGTATTTATTTGAACAATTATTCAAGGTTTTTGCCTTACAACTCAGAAATTCTCTCAACTGACAAGAGTGTAAGCTCATTTCTGTATGCTTTTAGAAAACGATACATGTTTTGTGAGTTTTGGATTGTTGGAAACAACTGTGTTAATATCTACAGTACGCATTAGTCATAAATATAAGTAATTATAATTAATTTAGTAGTTAGATGCAATTGGTGCTCCTAAAATGGAATTATATGGTTCCCATGTCTAAAATAAACGTTTAATGGCTTATTAATGATTTCAATTAAAGTTGGTGACATTGCTCACCTCTGGATTATTATTTTAATGGTTTGATTTATTTTAGATTAAAGTTGAGAAGTCGATTTTGAGTTTGTTTGTATTCTCTTAATTGCTGTTTTCTGCCATTACTTTTTCTATAATACTTTTTCAATTTTTAATAGGCTTCAAGCCATACTAGCCAAATTTGATGATGTCAAACATTCTGGACAACTGAAAGCAACAGCAATTATTAGTGGGAGTTCTTCAACAACTAGTTCACTGGATGGGGGTAAGTGATCATTTAAGTTTTATAGAATATTGCTTGCCTAATTTGTATTAAGGTACATAAGCAAGGCTTACTCCTGCTTGTGCAGTGATCAAGTTTTGATCTGAATTTTGAGCATTTGTATATGCTGATTCAAACTAATTTCAAATTTGATTACTGTTAGTGCATTTGATTAGATGTATTTTGAAATTCTAATTATTACCATTAATAACTAGATTTTAAAATTTGTAAGAGTCCCTATCCGCGTTATGAAATAATTTAATTGCCAATTAAGACGCTTAACCGATGGTTTCAGAAGGGAAGATGTGTTCTACTGTAATGTCCAAATAGTTTTTATTTGTATGCCACTGGTTCAAATATAAAACTTAGCGAAAGCTGACAAGAATAAAATGTGCGATTTAAGAAGTGTGCGCTTCCTAAATGTGTAGTACAAATGTCTGCCAGTTTTATTTTGGAAAAGTTTGAACAAAAGAGTCCTAGTTGCATTTTAATTTCAGTTGTTCAAGTCAATATACTTTTGTTGCTCATCACTCTGCTCTTGTTCGTAGCTACATAAACGATTTTTTTTAACCTAGTTTTGCATTTTACTTCCGTATTACTGCAGGCTAGTAATGGGTATGCATAAAAATGAATTTGCCAAAGCTTTTTAGTATATGGAACTACACGATGAGCACATTTGCTTCTCTCTTTGAAATTAATTCGAAAACATGAACGACGCGATTGTTTGGGCTTTGTTCCACACTGCATTTGCAACCTAGTAGTGAAGTATTGTCCTCATATTTCAGCTTCCTTTTTCATTAGTGGTTGGTGATTTTGTTCAGATTGATGGGTCACGCGTTCTTGTGATATTGAGTAATCAATTCTGTAATAATTTAGATTAGATTGTTTGCTAGAATCGGTTAATGCCATTTATCACATAATAAGCAAAGACACGTGTGATTTTATGTATGCTCGGATTGTAAATAATGAGATTTTTGTATGCATTCGCTACAGTGGCGGAACAGCAATCCAGTGCTGTAAAGATATTGCATACAGTGAATTTAATATTCTGAACAACTATTGCGAAAGTACAAATGGTTCTCATCAATTTTCGTGATACGTGTGTTAAGCACAAGTTTTCTCAACGTAAATGTAAATGAAAATGTAACTCAAGTTTGCATTAACGTTAATGCAACTGCTGAAGTTGAGATTGTTTAAATTGCTATCCACTTTAGTTATAATCAAATTAAATTATGACTCATTGTAATAAAATTGAACGTGCATGTACCTGGACATATAAACATTAAAATGGTGCATGTACCCCAAAGGCTTAACATGATACATTGATATTGCTCAGATGTAGGAAAATGCCCTCCCCTTAAGGTCATTAATGTAATTTTTTATCACTGACAAATCATTTGAGATGTAACTTATAAGCCGGGCAACCTTGGGGCGTGCCTGTATTGTATACTATATCTTAACAAATAAATGGCAATGCTAAACATTTAACTTGTTAAATGATACCGAAACGTTCTACCTGTAAATAGTTTCTAATAAAAAAAAAAGATTGTTGCTACATATCAATCTTTCAAGGCTTGTTGTTATATTAAGACGATGCATGTTTTGGAAATTCTTTAACAATCTAGTCATCTTGTGCCTATTCATTAATGGCCCTTTTCTGGTTTACTACATTACTAGTTGTTTTAGAATCTGCACATTGTAAGATTCGAAAGTGTTTTTTTTATATTTTTCAATTCTAGTCTGGAAAGTTTTAGTTATTGAGCTTTTAATACGTTTTACAAATAATTCTGCCATTTAAATAAATCTGTGAGTAGTTTATATAAAAAAATGAACACTATAATCAATATTCAGCAGATTATTAAAAAAAAACTACAACATTTGACTTGTACAGTGATAAACATGTTTAACTGGTCATTAGCTATGCTTTATTATAAAAGAACATTACTTGCTTTGTTTCATGTGACCCACAGCCTTGAATGTCCTTTAGCTGATTTTGCTATCGTTGTGAAACAAGTATTATCAGACTCACGAAATGTAAATACGCATCCATCTACAATATTTCCAAGTTTTTTCTCCCTTGAATTCGGAGGACTCTTGATTTCATTCGATGGAAAGTGATTGGCGTATTTTCGTTAATACACCCATGATTTTCTAAATCGCGCAAATCATTTTGAATTGTATAGCTGAAAACTGCAACCCACAATTACTTTTAATTGAATTGAATTGGTGAACAAAAGTTGCCATGCACATTTTTGATTAGTTTTTGAATGTATGGGTCAAGAAATGTTAATTATCATTTGAGAACTGTTCTAGGCTATGAAAGGCACCTGTGATAATTCATTCACGTAAAGGTGAAATGAAAGTTAAAAAAATGGGCTAGGCAAATTTAAGGAGTGGACTTCTCTATGAAGAGAAACATCACTGTAAATGAGGCGCGCACACAGGTGTTTTATTGACGAAAAAAGTGTTATTACGTTTTAAAATTGAAAACTGCAATGGCAAGATCTGTGTGTGTGTGGAATATATAATCTAACATTGCTACCGTCCTTGATTGGTATGTGCACGCAAAAACCAGACCTTACGTTTGTTTGTATGCGTACCCCCTTTCTTGCAAACTCAAATTTTAATTATAATATTTTTTAAATGTTTTTCTTGGGGTTTTTTGCACTCGTCGAATTAATAAAATCTAAAGGTCATATATAATAAATATGCTGGGTGCATTTAACTGTTTTTATTTGTATAGTTTGCGTCATGTTTAATTAATCTTAAGTTGAGGCAATATGAACAGACAACACAGTGATCTTTAGGAAATTTTAATCCGATTTTTAAAGACCTTAACCATGGTTATTCACACAAGAAAGGGTATCTCCAGTTTAATAGAAAGGGTTTAGCTACTGTATAAAATCACCTGATATGTTAACCATCTTGATATGGGTTTTATTGCATGAGCAATTTTATGTAAAGTAGAGGTCATGGTTCTTACTGTCCACACGTATCAGCTGATTGTGATATCACCAAACATGATGTATGTCTTGCGTATGCATTACATATTCGTTGATTATATTTGATCCGTTTCTCTTAATTCTTTGTATTTTTGTGGTCGGTATGTGTGCTAAATAACAGGATAGAAATTGATAGTTATTGCATACAAGTATGTAAATGTAGTAGTGTTAAACAGAAAGGATACTTATCGAGAATGTCCTAATACTTTCCAAAACGTAACCATTTTTGTATTTATTCTTCCCATGTTTTCATAAAATTATGAAAAATATAATGTAGTCAATGGAGTGTTTTATATGGAATGGGTTCCCACTGCATGGCTATAATAATATTCATAAAAAATATCTAGGGAACGTCTTGCTTTTCCCAATTCGTAGTTTACTAGCATTCAGGCATTTTTGCTTTGAAATTTTTGCTTATGAAACTCTAATAAATCAAAAAATATAACATGTTTACCTGATTTACTGAATTGAAAAGCCTTAAGTTAGGCCGCAATAACTCAAGTGTTCGCTGTGGATTATCACGCTTACATCATTTTATTATGCGAAGTATATATATGTGGATCCACATATCACACCCAATTTTTCCCCGTTTGATTTATTAATATTGAAAAACTGTTTAGTATAATAGGAAGTTGTGCAATGGCGTGAAATGGGTTTTCCAAAAAAGGCATTGAAGTTGATATAGGGTGGAGGAAGGATATTATATTCGAAGATGGCAAAGGGCATCTATTGTTTTCCACGTGATTATTTCCAAACTGGTAGAAAGGATGTAAATTACCGTCTAATAAGGCTGCAGCTTTTGTCTGTTTGCTCTTGAGTCGACTTTGAGTTGTAGACATTTCGGATGGTTCTCACACTTTAGCCTTTGTTCTGCTCTTCTTCGAAATTATGTTTACCGTTCATAATTTATTTTCGTATTATTAGTATTATTTGTTTGATAAATTATTGCTTTAAGAAAAACACGATATTTCTTACATATGGAATGAAAGAACTTGCAAAACCGCGTTGACAGGTCGGTGGTAACTATTGATTACAATATGAAATTACATTCAGTTCATCTCATTACTCTGTTGTCAGAGTATCTGCATATTTCCATCAGAGGCATATTAACATATTCACTAAATGAAAGTTATAATAGTTCATGGCATCTTAAATTTATTCCAATTCCAAGTCTCGAACAACTGCTTAGGGCATACCAAGTACAGTGATCGTCGTGTTCTTAAGTCCCATATGCATATGATTTAAGAATCAAGTAAAATACTCAAGAATTTGGGGGAAAATATTGAAAAGCATAAGGTGCTTTCGTTGGGAAGTTATATTGTTGTTTTGTCATATTTTGGCCTTGGGATGTAATGGAACTCGAAATAAGGACAAGCCTCCGCAATATTTCGGAACCCCAAAGTCTTGCATATTAAATTCACAGCCAGATTAATAAAGGTTATTATTGAACCCATGTAGCGCAAGCACGTTCCGACAACAGTAAAACTGTGACACTGACAATTGCATTCAGCGCTAAATAGCCTATAAAACAACCAATAGTTAATGAACTGTCTTTGCACTATCTAATATGACCACATGTTGAGCTTGTTATGCATATTTCACTACAGCAAGGTTGATAATCTATTTGAAGTAATGCATTTTTACATTAACATAACAGTCCCATATTTCAAGCATTTCAAATTAAAATGCATAGCTAGGGATTACATTAGCAGGGAAGAAAACATTACCCTACTTCTTTAGTAAATTAAAAACTGCGGACTTTCTTTGCAAGCAATGAGAGTATGGCATAATGTTGCGTCCATAAAACATGCCAAAACAACAACAAGCCTCACTTGATATTCTTGCACATGCTTTAAGCATGAAAACGGTACACGTTTACTTTTTTTTTTTAAATTTCTTTTTTAAATGATAAGGTGGGATACACAACAGTTAGAAATTTCTAAAATTCTTTATCGATTGTGAATGGTTGTCCTGTCTGAAATTTTGAATATTTAATATGCACACACTCACTCATTGCGGTTTGGGATAAATAGTATTTGCCACAAAGTGGTTAGTAAGTTTTATTTTGGAAACGTTGTGCTAATCATAAACGCAATTATTACTGAAGGCCGTCTTAAGACAACGTTGATGAAATTGGCTAATTATTTTTCTAGTATATAGTGTACCTAGTAACTAGTGACCACATGCAATTTTGCACTCATTTCATGCAGGTATTGACACCCATCATCATTAAATTGATCATGGGGCTTCCACAGGTTTTTGAAGCATGCTCAAGAAATTCATTTTTTAACAATTCTGGGAAAAGGCCATGAATATTACTTAAAACCTAATTCGCTTATTTACAATACACCTGCTGAGCTCTTGCAAGTTGCTGCTAGCACTTGTTGGATTTTATATGAATTGCTCCCTTTTAGTATTCGCAGGGTTTACTTTGAGAATTGAACATGAGGTTTGCCTTCATTTGAATACAATGGATTTTAGGTTAAGCTCAAAGAGCAGTCGTATGCTCTTGGCCTTGGCTCTTTTCCAGCTTTCCATCACCTTTTTGCCATTGTGGGTCATATCCTCTGCCTGTTCAACTTGTAGCAACCATTTATATATCCTTACTTTCATATTTTTATATAGTGAAATTTTAACTTTAAGGAGACGTCTGCAACTTTAAACTTAATCATGGTGCTACTGCTATTGTAATTAATGACCGTCTTCGCCTTGCGAAGAATACAATTATCGCCATCCTGTTTTCCCAAAAGCAATTTTCTAGGGAAATTAAAAGTTAAAATAGACAAAGGTTAGTCATGTAGGCACCAAAACTCATTTTCTGGCATTTATTTGACGTTCTGACTAACGCCCTGAGTACATAACTACGGTTCTTAAGTGGTGCTTTTCGCAGTTAATGCAGCTTGGGAATTGCATATTATGACTTAATTCAAATATACAGTGATTGAATGATTTGAATTTATGTTTGAAGGACATTTCGTTTATATAGTTACATTTATTTTTCAATCTTCACTTGATTGAAAACTATGTTCCTGTTATATGTTTGGTTAATTAAACATACATCCGATACTTTTTTTCCCCAATTTAAACAGTGCAGTTCAGGAAATGAATGATATCCAATATCAGCTTTTTTAAAATATATTTCCATGTTTGAACTGCCCTCGTTATATAAAGGGTATATCATACGTAGAATTTTGCTCGCTTGACCATGTCCTTCTCAACTTTCCGTAATGTGATATGTCGCAACCAAATCTTGTTTAATGATGCGTGTATACAGTTAAATAATTTTGATTGTTTATTGTCGTGTTATTAGTCGTAAAGTTTTCCTCGACAGAATTTTTTTACCTTCGTAAATATTGACATGCCAGGTACTAACGTTTGGAATGCACATAGTCACCGCTGAATAACATTTTGTTACACCCAAATAAATCCATTTATTTCTTTTGTACAAATATCCTAGGGTGCTCAGGCTGAATAGTTTATTTTGTGTAGTTTTTGTTATTATAATCGTTTTGTTTTATGTTGGGCTAGAATTTAAGTCTCCACGTTTTTGTAAGATTTTAAACACCCATGCTCTCGCCAAAGCAAGGATATTAGAAAATGGGAGCACTTAGAAACACCTAAGCTAATAAGCATTTTCGTTTCACTGCTTCAATGTGCATTACATTAAGTTCTCCAAATATGGAGAGTGAAATATGCTAATTGTTCTGGTTTTAACCTTATGAACTTTCCGCCTTCGGTTTCTACTCGATATTCAACTGGTAACACAGGAATAGGGTCAGTGCGTTAAGTGTCCGTAGAAGTAATTTTATATTACTTTACCATGGAAGTACAGTGGAAAAGTTAACTTGATACCCAAATCATTTACCGGTCAATTTATTTTTATTCATGGGAATTTAATTCAAATGCGTATTAGCCACAGGCCTTGCTTTTTTCTGTTTCTTTCCTGCAATTTACTTTTCTACCTTGAATTACTTCTGAATAGAATGCATGTGATCCTTTCCTTATAATAAAAATTGGAAATTAAATTGGGTTTGAAATTGACTGACACAGGTCTGCGTCTTTGAGACAATGGACTGTCGAGGCTTATCAGTCTTAAATCGACTCGTTTTATATTCAGGACCACAAGTTAAATTTCTTTGTATTTCAATAACAATGCCTTAAATATTATGCATTGTACATTTATAAATGATGTGAAACTTAAAATCTGGCTTTTTTTTAAGCCTAGGTGAAATAATCATTATCACAGATCCTCATACTGGGATAGTTTGTCATTTCTACTATTGATTGACAGTGCCACTTTGGACTTTAGTGTGTCGTTATTATTAAACTTCCCAAGGTTTGATAAACAAATATTCATGTATGTAGCGTGAAATTGTAAACAACGAGTATATGTATATCGATATTGTAAATAACACATGTGATTATTACAATTGTTTGCATTTACAAAGTCCAATTTGAACAAATTGAATTGCTGGTTATCACCAGCACTACTGTAAGGCCTGAGGTCCTATGACGTTTTGCCTAATCAGAAGCCAAATTCATGAACCTGAAATATCAAGAGTAATGGCAGACGTTCAAAAATGTTTTTGCTTAACCTAACTCAAGTTTCCAAGTGTTTTTTACATTGTACATATTAGTATTCTGTTCTTCGAAGTGTGATGTCCAAAACCGATATGGGTGTAATTTGTAACATTTCTTAACCAATGTTATCATTTGCATTTAGCATATAAACGTGCTATTTTATACACTTAATCTGGCAAGCTGGTTGAACTGGTGTATAGACACACACTGTAGTAGAACTTCTGATAGAATGCTAATTTCGTGTAACCAATCAGGATTAGTGACTTTTTCATAAACTTTTTGTCGTACATGGCTGAATAACAAATTGCCTGTTTAGTACTTCAAAGGACAAAAAAATAGGCTCCCGGCAGAACTTCTTAACTAGAACTACTGTTTGGATTTAATGTAAACGTGAGCCTTAACGCTGTAACATTGGTAAAAGTGGGCTAGGTTGTTTGTTAAATTTGTTGATTTTCACTTATCGGAAGGGCAAGGACATGAACTCACCTTCGTTTTGATCAACGCATCTTTGGAACTGGTTGTTCTGGTAATACATATAATGTACCATTAGGGTTGGAATTTTCATCTAGTTAATAATGCTTACAATTAACTATTTGGTTGGTGTAATGCATTGTACAGATACATTAAAGTGAAGGTCTCCTAGGAAAAATCGAAATTTATTTACCTTCGCTAGGCACTTTATTTTCATTTGCACACAATTTCTTTGAGGAAATGTACTTTAGGTTGAATAATTTGTTTTTTTGTTTCTCTTTTGATTTGTTAACTAAACGCCTTTTCGTGCTATTATAAAAATAATTAAACTTTCTATTTGTATATATCCTGTATAATTAAGCTGTTACAGGGTAATCACGAACCTTTATTTGTTACTTTTATTCGGTCAAGATTGTGTAAGATTTAAAAACAAATTACGTTGGTGATATCGACTGTGATTCACGTCAAAATACTTCATTTTATCGCTGCGTTCAGTCCACACACAAGTGTTGTAACAAATTCAAGTATATATCGAGAATTGAGGCCAACATAAGAAATTCTAAGAATGAGAGTGATTCAAACAATAGTTTGATCTTGTCATATCGAGGTGATAAAAAAAATGTACCAGTGTTTGATGATTTACAAATACTTTTTGTCATATTATTTGTAATAGTGCCCTAGGAGAAGTTAAGCCTACAACTACACTGTATGTGTATCCGGCAAAGTTGAAGTTCTTCATTCCATCAACATTCTTGATTATAGCTCTCAAATAAAAAAATAATGAACAAATTATTTCAATGGCCGTACTCGTGACATGATCACTAGCAAAAATAACCCGTTTCCTGGTGATAGAGGAACGGCTGGTTTTTATATCACTGATAAATGTCGCTGACCAAACCCACTCGCAATACCACCCATTAAGTGACTTGGAAGCAATGTCACAACAGCTTAATGCACATTATCCGAAGGTTTTTGCAACCATGATAATGCAGTCCAAAAATCTGTCATGACTGTTATAGTCAGGCTGGCACGAGCATCTAATTAAGGCTAATTTCGAGTTTAACATACTAGTGCTAACAACTGATATCTCATAAGCTGCTCTGCTATTATAAATCTCACTTGACGTCATTCCACAGTATAAAAAACAACCGAAGTAAAATCCGGAGAAAGTGGTAATTAAGCGATAATTGCTGCATTTCATTCATCGGGCGTTGCATAAACCGTGCAAATGGGAAAATCAGAACATGTAGGCCAAAGTGCTTTTCCGAGATGTTAACTTTTGAAAGTTGAAAAAAAAAACACACCACAGAAAGTATAATTCGTTATGCACGGCAGAGGTGCAGCTAATCCAAAGTTAGCACAATTCAAACTGCCAATGTGAATTTTGTAACAATAATATCACCGCGTGTGTGGATTTTGATAGAGATTGCATGCACACTGTCGTCTTCGCAGTGTGACCCGATGGGGGTTAATTCAAGGAAATCCTCGTTAATTTCGAGGCGTCGTTTAATGCATATTCAGGGGATTTGACCCCTTGTCTGGTCGGCCCGTGCTTCTACTTACTGATGCTGCAAGCCACTCCACATCTGCGTGAGAAGTGACATATTGGTACATGATGCTCCCCCTCCTCTGGGGGGAGATCTGTTTGCCTAATGACCATACCCCTGTAGCTTTAAATCTTTTTCCCCCACCCCTCCTTGCGTCTATATTTCGTGGTGCGTGCGTACTGTCCTGATGGCCGAATGTTCAACAAAAGTAGACCCCCGTTCGAGGCTAGTTTCATTGAAGTTGTTTCCTAATGCCGATCATCTGGCCGGTCGACTCGGTGTGTAGTAGCGATTCTGCTCCATTCATCGAATGATGGCTGGATGGCTGGGCTGGTTAGCAAACTTCTGCTGATGGGGCAGATGGAGGATTTTTTATCTACACGGTCTGGATGCTGCGTCTTTTAGTACATACATCTAGCTTGGTTTTAACGACTTGCTTCAGAACGATTTTTTTTAAACAACGTCTTTTTAAGATGTGAATAATGCTCTTGGAACGGTTGCTGGATCTGGGAGGACCGCCTGTCTGCTGCCTTTTTTTTTCTTCTCTCCATTGTTTGTCATGTGCGTTCTGATGCTGAAATGGTAAACAAGCAGCATGCAGTTTAACGTAATTGAATTTTTTTTCTGCGGGATTCTTAATGTGGACGTTGACTTTGCATTAGACGAAAGTGCTACCGATGCTACATCGTACCAGTTTTTGGTACTCATCATTGCGGCCTTTGCTGCTATTACGACTTGGGCCGATGAAGAAGACTTTCCCTCGGTTTAATTCACGTTCAATGCTCTGCTGCTGCGATGTGTGTTGTTGGTATTTCAAATTGAGGTTTCGTCCACCCATTGCGACTTGAAGCGCTGAGCAATGCAATAATGATGCCGAATGTCAAAGATTCCTGTAGCTTGTTATCGTTATCGTCGGTTATCACATCGCAGGTCGAACGTACTTCGATCTAATTTGATATACGACAGTTTGGTGGAATGTGACGTACTACGCCTTGATAAGTGCAACGCTAGTGGTAAATTAAGGTTTCTGTTTAATGGTTTTTCGGTTTGGCAAGTGCGGGTGTTGTTTGCCTGCCTAAAGTGTGCCTAAAGTGTGGCGCACTGTCCAATGTGGATTTACTGCTGTCCTAAATGTCAGAAACTTCCCCAAAAACATCACATGTAGAGATGACTCCCTCAGTCAACTCCCACCTCAAGACAAATGGTTCGAACGACGTTGAAGCCATCTTAAATTCGTTATTGGATAGCGAGGATCAGAAGTGGATTAAGTTATTTGACAATATTTTGAAGTTACCAGCTAAACGAAATCCAAGGTCCTGCTCGTGTCATAGGGAAATAGACCACGATGGTGAGCTTTTCATACTTTCTTTAACCTCGTGATATACCTGTGATTTTTGTTGTTGTGTGGAAATCTTATAAGTACGTGTGTGAGAGCTATGCTTTTTTAAAACATCAGCTTACACGTACGTGCAATTTATTCATTGAAAGACATTAGGGCGAGACATGGCTAGATGCGGATATTGCATTACATTGTTTCAACCGTTGTTTTTTTAAAAAAATCGCCTGGATTGGATTACATTTGGTTTAAACCTACATGCTTTCTTTCTTTCTGCATTTTCGATCTTGTTTTAAGACATGCTTGGGGGATTCTGTAACATTTTGGGGTTGCAGTCATTTTTGAAATACAGTATTGTGTGGGACAGGCCGGTTTTACTAATTTCTATCTGCACCACATTTCTGACAAGTTGTTCGTTTTTTTTATCCTTGTTTAGCTGAAACAAAATGTTGTGCAAGTAATGTTTGCGAGTATCGGATTTACATTTTGCCTGGTTTGCCTCTTAAAATGAAAAAAAAAAAAAGTTCAGACGAGTTTGGCATATGGGAAGAAAGTAGCCAGTGTAGTCTAGTAATACAAAGGTATCGTTTGATACACAGTCAATTTTAACGTATGCTGTGCTGAAAACGGAAACCATGCTGATAGACAACCAGAAGTATACAATGAGTTGGTAATTGGTTATTCATTGGCAAATAATTGAAGAACTTCTGGTTTACTGGCTTGCTCTCGTATATTGGACCAAATGTGTATTTACATTTGAGATTGCACATGCTGACCTAGGCCTGGTTTCCCATCGCAATTGCCTGCTGTTTAGTTTTAAAGTACACATGTATTAGTTTGAAACGGCATGGAAATCCAATATGAAAACTAAAATCTGGTAGATCATATACACCCTATACGCCATTTCTATACAATGTTTTGTTTTAAATTGCTGCTCATGTACTTTGTTCCTTACCTTGACCTTTATGGTTTTGCCAGGAATGTGCATGGGTCGAGAAGCAGTGAAACAGCACGGTGTGAACCTTATTCTGAACATGTTGTTTGGATATGGGTACTCGTACAGTATAGTATAGTGATACGAGGCCTGACTTTTGCAATCACTTTATCCAACATCCCCATTTCATTTTACCCTAGATGGGGCATACTAGCCTGCTTATTTCCAAGCACGCAGTCAAATGGCAGAAGTGCAAATTTTTCTGTTACATCTATTCATTTGTGTAAATTGTATCCCTCTGCAGTGTGCAGGGCAGTCCTCGATTTAGTTGCTGGTCACGTTTTCATACGCCCATTGAATATACGGCCTCCTATTTTCAATACTTTTTTATTGCTTAAACATGGCTAACAGTTATAATTATGGCTAATGAAGAACTGCAGTAGCTCATAGTGATTACTGCTTTTGGATAATTCAAGGTACATAGCTATTATTATGCTAAAGTTCGTCATATTGTTCCTTGCCAATATAGGCCGCAAGTTTTGTGCTGCGGGAAAAAAAAACCAGAGGTTTAATCGCGTTATACGTTGCTCTTGCATTCAATTTCCATAAAGATCATGGTGCAACCGAGATTGTTTTTATTTGCATTGACGGGGATGGGAAGAACAATTGTACAATGTGTGCTTGTGGTGTTAGGCGTAAGCTTCTAATCACGAATTCAGGTGGGGGGGAAAAGAACATTGAAACACACTGATTAGACACAAGCCTGTGTGTTTTCATTTGGTAAAGTGATTGTGGGCTTCGACTTTCTATCCTTGGAGCCACACTTTAATTCCTATAGCTTTGGGACGATGCCAAAACAAATTATCACTACTAATTTTCTGTTTTTGTAACGAAGCAGTTTATAGCACTGTTTTGCTGCTTTCATATCGTTAATCGCAAATCTCACATGCTCTTTACGTAACTTCCTCAAAATGATGTTTACTTGCAATTTTCTAAAGAAGGTTTGGGTTTAAAAATATCCATAAAACAGATTTTGAAAAATAATTCAAATTTGCATGTCTCAACCTTATTCATGAAACGTGATGCACTACCCAAGTTTTATTAACAGAAACGATCATGAAATGGCTTCATAGTGTCATAGTACCCAGAACACGCATTAAATATGGTTAACAAGACGCCAAAGGCTGTTTTTTAAGATATAAAATTATTCCGCATATATTAATCCATATGTTGGAAGCTCATCTCTGGAAAAGCCATAAAATTCACGACGTAAAAACTGCAAAAAAATAACTATACAAAAAACTGTCTGGGGGTCCTACTTTCGTTTTTGTTTCTCGAAAGTTAATTATTAGTGAATTGTGGTGGTCTAGGGGAGTACTATTATTGTCAGAAACAATTTGCACGAAAATAGTTTTTTTTTTAGATTGATGAGCTTTTTGCCTTCGATCACCCTCCTTCGTGCCGAGGTTACTATAACTAAGTGTTTAATTACTGTGATATATACCGTAAATATCCCAGCAGTTTACAATATGCTCGTAATAAGATTCCAGAAGACAAGGACGTATATTCTTCTTAGTTGCAATACCATGCGCTTCAAATTAGATGTAGTATATTGCAGGTGTGATTTTGTTGTGGTCGTTTTGACCTTTTCTGTATCCTAAGTTGTCGAAAAATCGTAATACGTGTGCAAAATCATCAACAACAGCTGGAAGTTATGGTAATTTTTATGATTTCTGTAGCTTTTTGGCAGTGCCCATGACATATGAGGGTGCGCCACCATAACCCGGTGACTTTGCGCGTTTAATTTTATTTGAATGCGGATTTAAATTTGGCACAGATGCAAACAGCTTTCTGTATAGTGAGGGGAGTATTAGTGAATTGTGCATTCTCGGGTGCTCATGAAACTATATGGGCTTAATAGAGGTTTAACCGTGTGTTTATGTTAAGTTTCCTATCGCAATTGAATCTGGAAATGTCGATCAGTTACCATGGTAATTCCTGATATGTGTTGATAGGTGATGCAAACAAATGAACGTTCTGAAATGGGGAAAACACGCATGCAAACGTGTTTTGCTGCTAGTCTATATATTCAGTCTATGTGATAACACAATGTTGTATTTTAGTCCCCAATACATTAACATATAAACATGCTTATGGATGCGGAAGGTGCTGCTTTTGAATTATTGCTTTTCCCATTAAAATATATGGTACCTGTTGTAAAATCAAGGGTGAGCTTATACATTGACATTTACGAGGCTCTGTAGGGTTGGAATGAAGTAGGTTGTGCATTGTTAAAACTTAAAAGCCCTACCCCTGCTATACACGAGATGCATATGCAAAAAACGCGGAAACAAAAACCATGAAAGGCTTATTAATTGCAAACTCTTCCCACCTTCTATTATCATCATCCAGGTTAGGGCCTACACAAATATGTCCATGTAAATTATTGCTCATCTGCCTTCCTTGTGTTTGCCTACATATGTTTACGTAACAAACGTTTAAATTAGCTTTGTTGTGAACTTGAACTTTATTTTTAATGAAGCTGCTTTTAGGTGGATACTTATTTTCAATCGCCCACTTTGGTGCTTATTTCATTCTTTTGAAAAAAGTTCATAGGTCATCGTTGAGGCTAGAACTTGTAGTATGTAATGTTTAACTTTTATCGATGTTTTGAAAGCATTACAAATACTGAAAGTTGTAATCATTAAAAATACTAATATGAGTAGCTTAGAAAGCAAACTGACATTGAAGAAAATTACTTTTGACATGCTGCTGTGGATCCATGAATCCGGGTAAAAAAATCCGTTTTGAATGTTTCCTTGAGATTATAATTTGTACTTCTTTCTTCCTTTCGCTTCACTTAATTAGCAAGCTGCAAGGTAATGGACGTGTTTAATGATTTCACTGACAACTTCTTTCTTTCTGGTTGTTTGGTTGCGCCTTAGGAATTAATGCTCAAACCATTGAATCCTAGGCACAAAAGAGTTGGAAGACTTGACAGTCGAAATTGCCATTCAAACAATTGCTGCTGCATTCTATGAATGAATGACTTTCTTTATATCCCTCAAATCTTAATGTTGAATTTGTGTATAAATAAGCCTTTTCATATTAATCTCAGACCGTTTATACTCATGATGATGATGATAATTCTATATGAGCTAATGCAGTGACATACTATAATATATTCACCGAAAACATCATTTTCTAAGGCGAATCGTTTGAAAAAATCTCATTTTGCAAATATCAAATTTTGTATTAATTGTTTCATCATGCATCGCACACGTACATATAGTATGCGCCTGAATGCGTTTCTTGCACATGTGAGATGTTTATTTCTCACTTAATGCTTTAGTTATTCTGATTGAAAGAATGTAAATTGTCTTTTGTAATTGGCAGAGAACAATGAGACTAGTCCTTAACCCATATTCAAACAGTTTGAGTTATATAAAAATTGCCATTGAATGTGTTCTCATTGTGTATAGTTCTGTGTGGTTGCATCTTTCACAGTGAATTTAACTAACGATTGAAACGCGTGTGAAATGGTGTTTGAAAAAAAAATACTTGGTACGTGTTGTAAAATCAGGTCTTGATAATTCCATTTTATTGGAAAAACGAAAAATAATGGTCATCCTGTAAAACCTCTTGGGGTGTCCTCGATATAATTTATTGCTCGGATATATACATAATGTAAAACTACCCGTAATTATTCATTTTGAAAATTGAATCTGGAGACGTTTTGTCAACAAGTCTTGTCAGATTATCTTTTTGAAAAAAACTTCGTTCTTTGAACGTGCCGATACATGTATCATTTTTTTCTGAATTTTGTTAAAACTAGATGTTTCAATACTCAACCAGACTTCCTCGCCTATTTAAGTTTCTTATCTAGTCGTAACTATTCCATGTAACGACTGAAAAGATGAAGATTTAAGCAGCTTAATAGTGACAACATTTTCTGAGATTATAGGATGTAAATGTGAAAGGTATTCATTTTCGCAAACTAAGTCCATTTTTTTATTGCGATAAGCTGCTTAGAAAACTGTAAGTACCTCTTGTTTTTCGATATTAATGGAATTGATTTTCTGCTCCAAGAATTACGTAAATTATGTACACTGGTATTTTAGGATTAACAAGCTTGGTTAGTATTCAATTTAGCTATTGTATGTGTTATATCTTTATTATAATATTAATCTATCCTGAATATTTCTGCTTATTACCAAACTCACCTGTAGGTATTTTTAGAGTTTTGTGACATTTTTCCATGGCTTTCATATGTGTTTTCCAAATCAGATTTTGACATATATTATCTTATTTATGGCATGTCCACACCAACGTCACCAACCTGCTCAATTGGCCGTTAAACTTAAATCGCATTAATCACATACTAAAAAGGATGGCCTTAATTGACAAAAACGTTATGGAGCATTAGAGCTGGTTGGTATTTTAATGCCTTTCTCAGATTGCAACTGGTTCACTCAATTGTCGATAGTTTACCATAGTTCAGACTATTTGAATATCGTATGGATAACCTGTAATTGCGTTCAAGGATAAACGTATATTGCTTGCAGTAACATCAAGATTGTAGTATGAAATTATGAATTACTGTACGTTTCGACGTTTAAGGATAAAACGTATTATTACTTTGTTATTAACCTGTACAGTATCATGCTGCTTTATTGGCAGTGCAATTTCACATTTTTATAGACCCTTCATTGTAATTAAACAATTAGCAGAAGGATTGTTTTAGATCTCTATGTTAGTACATGAAAGGGTTTTATTCGTTTTATTATGCCAAAAAAATCATCTAAAGTGCATTTCACGCTTTCGCCCACGTTTCAGTGTAAAAAAGCATGTTAAGAAACGTGATAAAGAAAGCAGTTTCCTACCCAAACATGAAATGCAATGCATTTCCCATCTAGTTTTCACTTTTTTATGGTTTTGGATTTCATCATTATTTCGCGTTTTTGTGCGCGGTCCTTCAAATTTTTTTCCTACTGGGTTGTCAAAATCATTATCCTTATATTGACTCATCTACTGCTTTGTGAGTGCTGTTAAGTTTACGCGAATTGAGGCCTTGAAATTTAACTTGTAACGTGGTCCACTACAGGTTACTTTCAATATCCGATAATGCAGAAATATAGAAGAATTAAGAATTACACGAATAATGTGCTGCTTATTCAAAAACTTTCAGCAGTATCATGTAAACGATTTGGGGAGAACACTGCATACAATGTAACAATGTAAACAATTGTAAAATGCCATCAGCATCAAGGGTATTGCGGAATATTTTGAGAGAATGGGATGGTATCCCACTAGTTGATACATTCTTTCTTATATGGGCATATTCATTATAATTTGAAATTGCTATCAGTGTTCTCCTCACAAAAAAAGTTTGCTCGCCAGATGGAATGCAAGTATTAATTGTAAAATATTGTAGATTATTTTTGACACTGGATCTGTAGTTGCAGCTTTTTTACCTCCATTTTTATCATTTTTTCCCCCGCTACTCGTTTGTTTTAACCATCATTGTCTTTTTGAGGACTGTAATAACTATAACTATGGTTTGCAATCATGATCGACACCTGCCAGTACTACGTCAATAAGAGGTTGATCAAGGAAAGCACTGGAAATCAAATTTGAGAACAAATATTATCTCATAAAATTTTGATCCAATGATACATACTGTAAATCAAATTTAAGGTTTTGTGGAACGCAGAAAACTTTTCTTGTCTTTGATAAGATTTTTCCATTATTTATCCACTCTTTGATAGTGAGATTCTGTTATTTACTTAATACAGATCTCCCTTAGATATTTACATACGCAAGCTGTTATTAATGATTTGGTCTAGTTAAAACGATATTTTGAAAGTGAAACCGGCTTGTGTCACTTCCAGATTTAGTTCAACTTAATAGCGGTGCTAACATGATAGACTATGTAAATGTTTAATAGTTTGGCCTTATCTGAAAATTTATGTTTATAAGATATGTAGGTCTGTAACTATAAAAACGTATCACATGCACTAATTATTGTGTTTGAAATTTGTCGCTCCCATGAAATGATATCTTTAATCGTAATTTTGAAACAAGTAGTTCTGTGACCTGTTGTATATCTTATCTAATCTGAATAGCTATTTAAAGAATGCTATTTGATTGACGAATAATTACGTCTAACTAATCGTAAACAAATAATCTTTGAAGCCTTAACCAGGTTTCACAACCTTTCTTGTTCATAAATCTTTTGTGATTTAATATCGGATTGTTTGTATTGAGTTTTAAGATAATAAAACAGCATTATGTGAAGGTTAGACATAGATTAATAAAATACATTTTTTAATACGTCTTTAATTGCTTGGAAAATGGAAGATCGATGCATGTAGTGATAAGATAACGGTAACTCAAATGACGTTCACGAACCTAAATTCTGACCTTTGCAAGACTAGATATCTGGTACAAAATATTGATTTTGGCTTGGCTGAATATCTAAATATAGAATTGGTGTCATATTATTTTGTCATTTCATTCACTAGTTTGATTGGAAAGTGATTTTCTAATGGAGTAACATGTTTGGAATAGTTCTGTAACAATGATGGTTTTTCATATTTACTTATACTGTATGTTATGTGACAAACATATCCATGCTCGCCACGACAATTCCTTGTGTCTACCCTGATTGTCATCAGGCTACTTCATTTTCTTCATTTAGTTAGTTTTATTACTTTGTTGGGATTGGAAAAACCCTTAAATATTTGTTCAGCGATGTTTTTTTTTGTCCAAATAGCGCCAGGTGAACTTTGGCAATTTTCACTAATTGAATACCTACGCTTGTTTTTAGCTTGACGGTTTTCTTTCTAGTCATTTCATTCAACTAGTCAGATTTACATATTATGTCAGATATATTGAAACATATGGAAAAATTTTAATAACTATTGGGATATTTCAATTCCTTAACTGGTTTTAGGTGCTTAACACACAATGACTTCAGTCAGGTAGCTGTTATGAAATGTCGGATTTAGTATTTCTTCATTTTCCTCTTTTTTGTATCATATATTGTAGACTCCATCTTTTAATCCAGAATATTTTATCATCAAAATACTATATATAATAAAAATATTAATTAAAAAAATATAAATTATGAGTAATTTAAACATATTCTAAAATTAAGCGATTTTATTGCAATTTTTAGCAAAAATGAAAATTACAAAACAATTTTTGTATTAAATTGGGGTCTCAGATAATCATAATCCACTTCGGGATATTTAAGAGTTTGCTGTGAGAATATGCTTTTCCTAACGCAAGAAGCTTAAGTTGGGAACTAGATCTGCATACATTGTTATTATTATTTTTTGCTTTTATCTGAATGTGCTATATTTTATTTGTAGGTTGCAGAGGAGATGATGAACCTGACAGAGCCATTGTAAGTAGAGCTTAATTAGTTTTACATTTTAATGATTGCATTTAAATCTGGGTTAGGAAAAAACTATTATTGCTATATGGTACTGCAAACATATCTCAATAGAATTTAAATTATAAAATCATAACACAAAAGGTACATGAAAGCTTGGATATTGTGTTAAACAAAGAATTTTATGCTTATAAAACGGTTTTTAATGTGGGCCATTGTGCAGTATATAATGTACATTTGGCATTTTTCCTTATATCTAATATTATTAACTCAAAGATTTATCAATTTTTGTACTTATTCAGTCCCTCTTAAAGAGCTCAGCAGCAAAGAGAGCAAGTAGTGCCCCTCCTGTGCGACGTGCCATCTTTACTGCTCCACAGAAGCCAATTCCAACAGTAGCAGCAATGCCAACAACTGCTTCAAGTAAGAATTTCACTACAGGCCATTACAAAGTGACAGAACTTTTTTTTAGTTATTTAATACCAAATATTTCTTAGGGCTCATTTGCTAAATGTCACTAATTTAATTGCTTGGCCGTGTTTGCTGCATTGCATTGCAATTAATATTGTCTAATTGATTAATATACTTAATACAGCCAATTTGAAATAGTAGTGCTTGTATATTTTGTTCGTGATTGCATAACATCAATTTAACCGTAGGAATATACCTAATATTTCTCCCGTAAACTTGCTTTGTTTAACAGCAATACAGAGGAAAAAATCGTTTCGGAATGTACCAAACCCTGCAGGTAATGCCAATGCTAAGCATCCCGAATGCTCTTTTGTTGAATGTGCTGTCCTGCTTATCTTTTAGTGTAGCGTAATATTTCAGCCATTTTATCTTTTGCCAAGTGAAATTTCCACTTATTTTGTAAGGGAACTTTCTTAAATGGTTCGACAATGTTTGCAACATTACTTTTTATTACTACTAAGTAGCTAATCAAGTTACTTTTTTTAAAGGTCAACCAGGTGCTGTTGATGAAGAAACGTTTATCAAATCATTTGAAGATGTGCCGAAAGTTGAGGTTTGCATTTGCATTATTTATGTTTTAATTATTATTACAAATCTTCAGTTAGTGTTTGTTTTGTTCATATGGGTGTTAAAAGTAAATTTGGTCTAATAAGTTCTCCTTTTGCAAAGATTAATGAAAGTTTTTTATTATTTTAACCAAGTTTTTCTCAGTTCGGGATCTTGAAGTCCAGTTGCAGCAGATTAGGGAAATGCTTGCCGACGAGAAAAATGATTGGGGAAAGAGAATTGAAGCGGTGAGTTGCAGACATTGAAAATTGCTATTTTCCATTGCAGTGCTACTTGGATTGTTGAAACCAACCTATTGAAATTGTTTCTTTTTTTCATTTGCATGACAGCTGAAAAAAGTTCGTTCATTATTGCTAGCAGGAGCAGCAAATTATGATGAGTTTTATCCCAATCTGAAGATTCTAGTGCCGGCATTTCAAGTGTCGGTAAAAGATTTGCGATCCCAAGTTGCTCGTGAAGCATGCATTACGATTGCGTAAGTGAATTTCCTGCAAATGTGACAGCTTTCTTGGGTACTTTGATGTAATTTATTAATTTACATCCATACTTATACTTTTCAGCTATCTATCTCAACAACTAGGTCACAGAATGGATCATGTTGCAGAAATGCTTTTGCCCTATCTCATAAATTTAATTCCAAACTCTGCCAAAGTCATGGCTACTGCTGGATTTGTTGCTGTTCGTTTTGTGATTCGATACACTCATGCTACGCGTATTATTCCGATAATAACCTCCAATATGACCACTAAATCAAAGGACATACGCAAGTAAGTACATCAGTTCATTCTGGACAGTCATTGTTTTCAAATTGTTCAAATTGTTCAAAATTTGTCATTTATTATGTTGCATATATGTCATATTATATTTAACTGTTCATCTTTTAGAGCCTCTTGTGAATTTCTGGATCAGCTGCTGCATACTTGGCCAACTCATACTCTTGAAAGGCACATTGCGACCCTTCAAGACGCCATAAAGAAAGGCATATCTGATGCTGATGCGGAAGCTCGTGCATCTTCACGCAAGTAAGCAAGCTTTTCTTTCAAAACGTTTTGCAGAAATTGCGTCATTTTTCTAAGAGGTTTATAAGACCTTATTATTATTAGGGCGTTTTGGGGCTTCCATGATCACTTTAAAGAGCAGGCTGACAGTCTCCTTGCATCTCTGGAAGTGAGCAAGCAAAAGATGCTCCAAGGAGAATGTTCAATTTCCAGTTCCTCCAGCAACAATTCATTACAGAACTCAGTGGGGCGTATATCACGTTCAAGGGCTTCCAGTGCAGCCGGATCCACAGAGAACCTCAGGTATCGCTCTCTCACTCCTGACTTTTAACTTTTTGTTGCTTTGAGGCGTGCACTATGCAAGTTCAGTCTTTAGCTTAAGTCAGAAGTGGTTTATGGTATCTGGTGTTGATGGTCATCATTAACTAACTTTGCAACCCCTATGTGGAAGCCTGACCTTAATAATTAGTAGCTCAGCACCTCATAGATTCTATGAACTTTTTAGCATTGGTTTTTCCAAGCATGGGGTATTTTTACCCCTGATATTATGAAAGCTATGACAGAAGCATTATATGCTGTATCTAGGAGGTGTTGAACTGCTATTTTTATCCATAAAAACATGCATGCTTAAATTTTTCCCAAAGTCTTTCTTAAGGTAAAAAAAAAGTTTTAAAGGGACAGGTGTTCTTGCTCTTTTCTTCTTTGATCATTCAACTATACTACGTTCCTATACTTTTATTGGCAAGTCGAGCCCTACATATAACTGCAAAATTACTTAACTGCTTTTTAATGTTTCTTTACGTGAGAGTGGTGTGATCTGATCTCTGGCAGTGGTTAATTCTCTACCAGAAAAAAGAGTTGGTAAACTACATCTGTAGTTCGATCTGATATTTTTACTGTCATAATTTGTGCACAAAAGCATGCAAGATGTGACACTTTTTAATAGAGAATTTTGAATCTGCTATTTTTTGTGATTGTATGAATGATTTACGATATTTGTAGTTTTATTTTGCATAATGACAGTTTTTATTATTAACATGTGTCCTAAACTGGAAAGATACATAAAATCGTTACTTTTGTTTGGTTACGATATCATTTTTTTTTACCCAAAAAAGAAATGGCGAAAAATGATCATTAACAAACTGACATAACCAGATTAAACCAGAAAAATGTTTCTTATTATTAATTTGTTTAAGTTCGTTTCCCAAAAAATCTTCAATTATTCATTTGATTCAAAATTTATTTTGTCAAAAAAAGTTTTGCATACGTTTCTCGCTTTCCGTTGGACAATCAAATAATAAATTCCCACAAAATTTGCAAAATTACCTTTATGCTATGTCTTTTGTGATTCTGTGTTGTTGGATTAGATTGTGTATTGGTAGTGCATGAAAGTAATAAAATAATGAAATCTGCACTGGTGACTTATTTCTTGATTGCACATTTAGTTAAATTTCATTAAGTATCGCAAATCTTTTTTTATTTTTTCCCCGCTTCTTATACAACCCTAAAGCCTGACTGATCATCACCACTTATGATTTACATCAACATAAACCACTTTTTTTTTTCTTAAAGTGCTTCAGCATAATTAACGTTATATGTATTAATTTATTAAAAAATCTCCCAAAACTTTATTTTGATTTTTTTGTTGCAGTCGTTTGCCTAGCTATGGGATGCGTAGATCAGGGATACCTGTGTTAGCTGGTGGAAGAACTGAACCAGGTAAGATGGTTATTATCTTGTTTTTATCGAAGTTGTCTTGGATATATGTAAATATGATTTCAACTAATTTACTTTTGACAAAAATGTTGGTTGACAAAAAGTAAATTACATTTATTCAGAAACGCAAAAGCTATTAATTTCAGGTTCCTTTAGCATGGTTTATTTCTTAAATGTTGTTCATATCTAGCCAAATTTACAATTGGCCTGCAAATAGGATGCACTCTGTACTAAGTCTACTCGACGTCTCCAATTGTTTGTAATATGAACACTATGGATTTAAATTTTTTAGTTTTATTTGGAATAGAACTGGCAATGTCTAGTTCAATCTACAGTTTATATTTATGTATCCATACTGCTGAATCTTGAGATTTTAAAAGTAACCATTCTTGCTACAAACTTAACACACACACAAATTAAATACTAGAAATACTTGCTAAATATTAGGATATATGAAATTTGTATCTGTATTGTTGCACAAGTTTGGTTTTCAACTGTTTAGTTATGGCACTGACATTTTCTTTAGATTTTTAGTTTGCTTTTATATCGTTTACTTTGAGCAACTTACAAATATGTGCTCATTAGATTGCATGAACTTTACTTACTATTTTACATCACCAATGGATTTGCATGTTTGTCGCTGCCTTGCTAATGAGACAAGTTATTATTTTTGTTTAGATTATGTGAAGGTTAATCTGAATGTAGACGATTAATAGTAAGAAATAGCGAGAGCTTTATATCAAGCTAGCCATTACTGTGTGTTTTTGGGCTTAGTTTTGTACATTTTCTTTCATTTCACTTCTTAAATTGATACTAGCGTTTGTTGCCTGCTCCTTAGTCGTTCGAGACGGTTTGACCAACTTAAAAAATTGCTTTTATTGCATTTAAATTGCATATTTGAAAATATTGTTGCATAGCTAGAAGAGCACGTGCAAATTTATTAACTTAAGCTTATTAAGTATAAAATAGATCTGTAAGATTGAGAGATATAAAATATATTTTTTTTAAAAAATCAAATTGAAATTAAATTTCCAAAATGATGTATTTTTACAATATTTGCATGAAACTTGACTATTCAATGACAACGCACATTGCCTCGATGCTCCACTTTATCTGGCTTTACTTTTGCTCTGCTTGTAGAGTTGTTTGTTATGCTCACAGTGTGTGTGTGTGCGCGTTTTTGTTAATTTGCTTTTATTTTATATTTCTTTGCCCACTTTTTGTTTCGCGCTTGCAGACACATTTTTGTACAATGGATCGCACATTTCCTCGCCCTTTCGTTCCAACAGCGCCATTGACGTACATGCAGCCCAACGAGCAAAGGCTCGACAAGCTTATGCCGCAGCTGCCAGGCTCAAAATTGGGTCTGTTGCTTCGCTACGTAAGTGCTTTCATCACGTTGGATCTGCAGATAACACATTTATTGTTTAGGAAATTTAACAGTTTTTGAAATGGGGTCTTAATATCAACTGCCGAAATGAAAGAAGCATTCGTATAGGACTAGATCTAACCCTTCATTCGTTTTACAGCAAGACCTGCTCGCAAAGTGAAAGAACCTGTCGGTAGTGCCATCACCTCTCCGGAGCGCTCGGGGCGCAGTAAAACTCGCGTAGGAGTATCTCAGTCGCAACGTATGTTATTAATTAATCGAAGCATGTATTGTTATCAAGTCGTATGCGTTTCATCGTGGAATTTGTCATTTCTTAATTGTAGCCAGCAGTCGTTCTGGATCTCCATCATCTAGGCTCAGCTATGCCACCTATAACATGCATGGGGCAGATTCAGCAGCAAGAGGTAGGCGCAAGTCTGGAAGTACTGTTCGCAGTACAGGTGCAAGTCGAGAAACCAGCCCAAACCGGCATCTATTTGGAGGTAAATTGTATGCTTGTGCTCATTTTAATGAATTGCACATCATGCCTTAAGAGAGTTTCCTAATTTCATACGTTTTTATTTTTCTTTGAAAAAAATGGCTTGGAATCAAATTTGTATGTATTAAGATGCTAATATATAATAGAAATAGCTACGTTTTCTGGCCACTTAAGCTACAATTAGCTGGTTACAATATTGGTTGTTTTCCACTGTATATTAGCAATCCATTGTAAATTTTCATAACAGTTTTTGTCGTTAAAAAATGTGTTAGCAGCTGAGTATTTTAACTGGCCTTATGCTGAATTGCATTACCGATCAGCATCACAGTCTATTAATTCAATATATTAGTGGGGAAAACACAATTTTATTCTTGATTGCATAAGAACCTTTGCAAAAAATGTTCATATAAAAACCGTGAATATCCTGAAATTGGCTTAAACTAAACTGAACTTGGTCCTACTCAGTTGAGGTTCATATAAGCAAGTTCTGCTTTAATACTGAGAATTGATCTCTTTAAAGGGCATGAACGGAGGATGAGCGGTGGACAAAAGCGAACGAGGCCATACGGTGGTATTGCTGATAGATCATTTGGATCAGAACGCTCATTTAGTGCTACTGGTTCTTCTCCAGTTCATCTTGCCAAAAGTAAGCATTTGTTTGCACTAAATTATTTGCATGCATTTATTCGATATTTTCTTGTTCACATCATTTTTTTATAACAATGTTATTTGCATATTTTGCTAATTCAGCACCTCACGTAATGGCACAAAGGATTTTACTGCAAAGTCAAGAAGCTGAAGCAGCTATGGCAGATGCATTGGTAAGGTAGCTTTTAAACTCTGCTTGCTTCTGGTTTGCAGAGCTTACATTTAAATTATCTGTTTGTGTCACTCAATCGTAGAAGGTATCTTCTCGACCACACTTTGATACTTATGGAAATGAATCGGACGACAGCGAGACTTCAAGCGTGTGCTCGGAGCGCTCATATGGCTCATTAGGAAGAGGTGTTGGTGTAAGTGAAAGATCAAATTTGGGGCATTCCCCATGGATGCTATCGATTCTCACTTATTAACATGTCCCTTCTGCTTTTTTTTATATACATCATTTACTTTATTTTATAAGTTTTGCTGAGAGTTTTTAATGACTATAAATGACCTTGTGTTTTTATTTAAGTTGGTTGCTTTTTACCCCGATCTGATTTGCTTGATGTTAACATCCATACCCTGCCCATTTTACCTACTTATTTACCATTTAATTCCCCGTAAATTTGGCTTTAGTCGTTAAACTGGCATTCTTCTCTACCACGCCTATGGAGCAATGGCTGGGACCCAGTGGGACAGGTATGATGCAATTCTAACCACGCTTAACACTAATGCCATATCCTGCTGTACTAGAGCTTATGCTTATTAATATTTTGATTGCGTTTTGGCAAATTTAAATTATTCATGCTGTGTTACTCGTATGCTAAATGTTAAGTACGAAAGCATCGAAGTTCTCTTATGTGAAACTTAAAACATTTCACAGTTTCCAATATATTCAATTCATAGTTATGTAAAGTTGAATATCAAAATTTATCTAAAATTCCCACAACAATGTCATCAAATTTTAAATTAACGAAATTGATGACTTGATTTTTATTAAAAAAATATTATTTTGCATTTCATTCGCATGTTATGGTTTTTTTATAAGTTGCATTACCAGAATAAAGCAATTTATCCTTGTATTTACGGAAAATAAGACCAGATACTTTTCATTCTCAGGATGTTAGCGAAGTAATTCAAAATCTATCTAGCCAGCACTGGTCAGATAGAAAAGAAGGTTTATGCGGCCTGCAGATTCTTTTACAAGGCAATCGCCTCCTCTCGTAAGTAAACAATTTATTGTAATTATTTACTTGCGGACTGTTTATCGAGGATACCAATAGCTTATTTCTTTTCTTGCAATAGACAAGCAGAATTAAAACGAGTCACGGAGATTTTTACCAAGATGTTTATGGACCCACATACTAAAGTTAGTGTCACAGTTATTGCAGTTGTGTGTTGAGGGAGAAACTAAATGCCGATTGGTAATATATGGCTACTTTTTCAGGTTTTCAGCTTTTTCTTAGATACATTAAACGAATTAATAGTAACTCATAAGGCGGACTTGCATGAATGGTTGTATATTCTGGTTACCCGCCTTCTCCACAAGCAGGGTATGGATCTTCTCGGTTCTGTGTTGGCAAAGTTACAAAGATCCCTAGAAGTTGTACGGTAAGCATGAAATTTAAATATATCTTATAATGTATACTGAATGCTTTCATATCAACAACTAAGAATTTTTTTTTTTTTTTTTAGCGAATCATTCCCATGTAACCAACAATTCCAAATTCTTATTCGTTTTCTCAATGATCAAACTCAAACACCAAACTTGAAAGTAAGTAAAACTATGATTTTTAACATTTTGTTTTTGTGAAATGGCATGTGGCCCTAAGATAATTAATCACTTGTGGTTTGTTTTAGGTTAAAATGGCAACGCTCTCATACCTTCAAACTCTGTCTCAGTTTCTTGATGGATCTGACCTTCGAGCGTCGCCTGAATGCATCACTGCATTCACCAAAATTTTGACATGGGCTAGCGACCCTAAAAGTGCAGATCTTAGAAAGGTGAGCTTTTGAAACCTTAAGTTTTGGTATAGTCATGCATAAATGTTCTCAAACAAGTTTTTTTATGCTATCAGGCCGCCCAAAGTGTTTTATTTGCCTATTTTGGTTTGAACACTCCGGAATTCACCAAGCTTCTCAATCAGTTACCTCGTACCTTGCAAGACAGTGCTTTTAAATTACTGCAAAATATGATGAAAAGTCCACCTAGCCCTGTTACTGCAAGACTTCATTCGCCAAACATAGTTTCAAGGTTAGTGTTTGAAATTTTTTTTCACTACATGTAACACATGCATGTATTGTCTTATGAGTTACTATGTCTTAAAAATGCCTTAAAAATTCTGTTGATTATGTTTCAAAATTTAGAATTTGACCAAGTCTGATTAATCATCAATATATAGTGGATATTGCGGATTTGTTTATAAAGTTATAAACAAATTATTTTTCAATGCAATTCGGTGTAAATTAAAGCAAAAACTTTTGGAAATAAATTCGCGTTATTGTGTTAATGTTACGAATGATGTAAATGTATTGTAAATCCGTTATGATGGCCTTCGATCATACTAATTTCAATGTTACATTGTTCTTTTAAGGCACAGATTCAATTTATCAAATGTGGACCCTGATGATACAGAAAATATCAACCCTGAGGACATATACGTTTCTTTGAGAGAAACAAGTGCTGAAATACAAAACTATAGTTTTGATGGATTAGACAACAGTTTTACAAAAGAACGAAGAGAGTTGGATAGGGATACCACTTCACAAGACAGTGGAATAAGCCAAATGTCTGTGCCAGATGGGCGGATGGATGTCCTAGAGGAAAAATATGAATCTTCTCCAGAGGAAAACTCTCCCAGTTGTCGTAGAGAGTATAATGCTGCATTATATCAGGATCAGGTAAGTTCGACTTATTCACAGCAAAGTCCCGTTCCATGCACAAAATGTAGATGCCGAGACCAGCGGTAAAGTTGGTTATGCTTTTGCCTCTCGTTCCTAAGCTGTGGGGTTTGCTCCCCGGTCGAAATGTGTACCGCTTTCGGATGAGAGCTTAAACAGAGTTCCCTTGTAACCCTTGCTATCTGCACGTTAATGCCATTCAAAGGGAAGGTTCCCAAGTAGACGATGAAGGCTCATCCCCTGGCATTGGTGTTTATTTAGTGGTATATTCATTTGGGCCATTTCATATTGATTTTACTTACAGTGCTTTTGCTTTAATTATAGGTTCCTCAAAATGGATATGGAAATCATAAAATGTCAGATAGTTTCCACTGGGGGGATAAAACTCTGGAAGATGGTAAGAAAAAGTATTGCAATTTCTTTGTGTGGAAAGCTGATAGAGTGCATGTGTTTCATATTTTTCTTTCTGTCTATAGATTCAAGTAATATAGTTATTGGAGATATGGAGGATGTGCTAGCTGTCATATCAGATGTTGCAAAAAGGTATTGCAAATAATGGGATAAGTTAGAAAACTGTCCACGGTTTCCTGAAAGTTATGCATACGAGCGTTTTATTTAAAAAATATATACAAATTTTCTAGCGTGGAAGAGCGCATGTATGCGTTGACTCAACTTGCAATTCAAGCCAAACGTGGGTCAACAGAGGCATGGGATAATCATTTTCGCTTGGTTTTGAGGACCCTTCTCGATACCTTTGAAGATGCTGATGTAAGTTTTATTTTTCCTCTTGCAGAAAAACAAGCTGTCCACCGATGTTTTTTTTTATTTATTGGAGTAATACACCAGTTACTAATCACATGTATGTTATGTTAAACTGCTGCTACTATCGTGCAATTTATGTTTCAGGCATCTGTACGTGCCAAATCCCTCGTCACTCTTTGTGAAGTGCTTCGCCATCAATCATCTCGCTTCCAGGGATTCACTGAATTAACGATATTGAAGGTCTTGGACGCTCATAAAGATCCAGATAAAGATGTTGTTAGAGCGGTTGAGCAGTGCGCTCAGGTTTTAGCATCAGTTCTCACTGTGGAGCAAAGTGTCCGGGTTATTAATCCAGTCATACTGACTGGCGAATTTCCTGTCAATCTGGCAGCTATTAAAATGCTAACTAAGGTTTGTTACCCGACTTAATTACTAGTTTTATCTTAAGCAGCAAATTATATATTTATGTACTGAAATATTTCAAAATTCAGGTTGTGGATCAACGACCCTTGGACGAGTTAACATTGATGTTGTCAACAGTCATGCCTGGATTATTAAAGGTTTGTTTATATTATAAAAATTACATTGCCAACATTGTATGTAGTAAGCATAGGTTGCAATGCTATACTTAATTTAAGTACTCTGTCGATACCTCTGATACTCTAAATGATATTTTACTGGGAAGAGCCTCTACGTACATTTCTCTCAATTCAACATTTAGTGATTTTTTAGCAATATTTCTTTTTTTTTTCTGTTCAATGATGACTTGGTTAGATGTAACTTCATGTTTAGTTTAAATGGTAAAAAATCCCTGTATTATTTGTGTATTCCATCAAAATTAGAAGTCTAGCTCTAAATATTTCCTGTATGCACATATTGAAAGGAATTCCTCAGTTGTATGTTCGCATATGAGATAATAACTTTTTTTTAAAAATTATTTTCAGGCTTACAATGATCCAGAAAGTAGTGTGCGCAAGGCAGCTGTTTTCTGCATTGTTGCTTTGCATACCGCTAACGGGGAAGCTATGAAGCCTTATCTTTCCGAACTGAACGGGAGCAAGGTAAGCGTATATTTTATTCAGGGTTTGTAAAAATGAGCTGTTTTTGTTCATTGCCCTCCTCTGCAATATATTTGGGAAAACAAGCTAAATTTTTTTGTTTGTTGTTGTTTTTGTAATTTCCAGATGAAACTTCTTAATGTCTATATAAAGAGAGCGCAGTCAGTGCAAACTAACTCTCAGGCTAGCAGCAGTCCCGGCTCACCAAAAAATTCCCCTTATACAAAACCCCACTAAAACTATGGTGAACCAGAATGACTGTGATTTCTAAAAATGTCGAACAACAATGGAAATGCTGGGCGAATTATTTTTGCGTGGTCCTTTTTTTCCTGATGCAGTTGGTAAGAGAAAACAAGCTTTGGCTCCTGTGCTATTTTTTTTTTTTCTATATGTAGCATTTGGTGGAAATGAGATTCAATATAGAGTACATATTAAAGGTTGAATGTATAATATGACTGTAGTGTAAATAAGCTTCAAAAACCTTGTGTCAACGTCACTCTTCCATATGTCGCACCTAGGGCCTAGTTTTTAACACATACTCTTAATTGATATCTTTCACTAGCAGCCGAAACATTTACTCTGAAACATTGGAAGGTTTCTATTGACCTGTTAATGATGGTGTTCTACATGCTAATATGAAATAATTCTATTAGATAAAGTAGTATCTCGTTTCTGTACATACATTTTGTGGATTTTTATGAAATTTCAGTGCAGTTTTAAATATGCAACTATTTAAATATACTCTTTTTAAAAGTTGGATAAATCTCAGCTAATTTTAATAATTTATATGGATCACGCATCACTTCTGCGTTTTTTTCTGTTTTTGTTTTTTTTTCGTTTTTTCTTGTCAAATCTTTTATTCAGAGCAGATTGTTCTGTTTTTTTTTCTTTCTGTCAATCTCTTTGTGTAAGTCATGCACTTGTATGACTAAAAATATTCGACGTGATTAAAACATGTAATAAGTTGCATTTTTGTCAGACCATTGGTCACAAAGCTGCATTGAAATGATGTTTGCAAAATCATCTTTTATAATATTGAATGTGCTTCTGGAATCAATGTTAGTGGTTGCTTTGTAGCAAGTGGGCGCCCCTTTTTCAGATATTCTTTGAAAATTAATAAAATATTTGAATTTACTACTTGTAGAGATTCTTTTTTATTGTGTGCAAGCTTTGATGAAACACAAACCAAACTTATAGCAACCAACTTGCTCACAGGGCTCAAACATAAATAAACAACATACTTTCACTTGTGCAGTTTCTTAGCTTTTCAAATCTAAGTTGTTTTTTTTTAACCTTTCAAAACCATTTTACAAGTCCAGAATTTGTCTAACATAAAGTTGGAAAGCATCAATGCCAGTGATTCTTCAATAAGCAAGTCAAATGAATACGAAGGAAGACAATAAGCAATTTCAATTATTTAGGAAAGTATTACTTTTCACACTGCTATTATGATTGCGGAGATTATTCAGAACACACCACTGACCTCTCGTCATGTAACTACAATTCGCAATAGACGCTGACTTTAACATGACAATTACACGTATGCTGGTGCAGCAATTTAATTCAACTTATTACCTACAATCAGCACAAAATGCCATGTGGTAGGGGAGTAAATTACCCAATGTACAATGACAAACATAGAACAACACAGGATCAATTTGCACATCCACACAAACCACAGCTGTCCCCAATGTTAAAACCACGTTTCTCGCACCTAACAGGAGACAAATAATATGACATCCATGCCATGAAAACATTTCCTACGTGGGAAACAAATTATAGACCTTGAAAAGGGTCCATGATATTGGGATACCCTTTCAATTTTTCATTTTATGGCTTAATTTTCAAACCAAAAATTCAGCTTTAGAGATAAGTTTTTATTTAAATGCAGCTAGTCATTCAGAATTAAATACAGGATATAAAAAAATAGTAGACGTGTAACATTTTTATCGCAAATGTGCAATTCTTCAACAAAGTAAACAATTTTTGTTGATTCTTCACATGATTCATAAT